>JBBYHM010370914.1:0-76297 GCA_038381775.1 Adansonia rubrostipa | reverse complement strand
TTTATTATTAAAGTTTTTTATTTATAAAAAATTATTTAATTATAATTTCTTCATATTTATTTTTAGTATTAAATTCGAGTTCAGGTTCAAGTCGGGCTCGGGTTTGGGTTTTTTCGAGTTCGGGTTGTTTCGGGTTTGGGTTCTTTCGGGCTCGGGTCATTTCGGGTTCGAGCTATTTCGGGTTCGAGCCATTCGGGTTCGGGTTTTTTCGGGTTCGGGCTATTAACTTTTTGGTCAAATCGGGTTCAGTTTGGGTTTAGACTCAGGTTTTTTCGGACGGATTTTCGGGTTCGGGTTCATTTTGCCACCTCTAAGCTCTTGTTGGTCCTTTTTTTTTCCTATTTTAAGATAAAAAATAATTACAAAAAGCTTTTTTCAAAAAATTTTTTTCCTATTTTCTTACTAATAATTATTTATTTAAATGATAATAGATAATACATATTTTTGATTTATTGGTTCATTTTGTAATTATTTCAAAATGTTTTTCTTTTTTTTATTTTTCAAGAAAAGTGTATTATTTTATTCGAACAAAAAGATAAAAGTATACAAGAAAAAACTATTAAACTAACCAAATACCAACGAAAATCAGAAAGTTGAGCTTTTTAAATCCAACCACGTTTTTAGCGGCGGAAGAGATCCTCCGTTTGGGCATTTCTGAAAGCACTGCAGGCAATGATATACACCCATATCAGTACCACCACTGCCACAATGAGAATTATGTTGGCTTTCCTCCATTCTCTCCTCAGGTTCCCCAGCAGACCTGCTTTGCATGAGTTGCAGTTATAGCAGAGTTGAGTCTGGTCGTTGCTCCATAGATAGCAGTCAGGGTCCCCAGTTGGGTTCGCTGGGTTCGTCCACAATGTTGGGCTCACAAAAGTGTAGCCACAGATTGTTGGAGGCTTACAAGACCCTGAGTATTCAAACAGAAGCACAAACAAACGACTTGAATTAATCACAAAAACAACAACAACAACAAAAGGGTAAAGGGAAAAGATAAAAGAGAAACTTCTAGAGTGAAACTTCTACTAAAAAAAATTATTAGTAAAAAATTTTAAATAATTAATAAATGATGAATATAATAGTAGTAAAAGATTAGTAATAAAATAGTGTATGACCAACAACATAATAGTAAATGATTGATAACATGTAGAAAATGGTTGATACTATGTTAATAAATGAATAATAACATTATTAATAATATATTAGTAAGAGATGAATAACATAATAGTGAATCATTAATAAAATAGAATGATAGTGAAAGATTGATAAACATAATAGTAAATTATTAGTAACAATTTTTAATTAATGATATCATCTTTATAATACCAAAATTTGGTTCTAATTTTAAGATTATAATCATGTCAATTTAGAAGAGTAACTCACAATTAAGTCATCAAGTTGTCAATGTCTAAATGAATATTTATTTTATGAAATATATTCCAATTTCATTTAAATAGAAAAATCTAAGATTAAACTTCTTTTAATTAGCAACTTAATTTTCTTATTTATAAATAAACATGTTCTCAAACAATTTTCTATTTATTCTTTAATATGAAGTCAAATGTATTACTTTTATTATTAATAACATGTTCATAGTAAACTCGAGTTTTTTCCACAACCAAGATTACTTAAATTCTTTATTCCCAAATACAAATACTTTTAAGCTTATTTCTGAGAATGAGGCATTTCAAACCTGTATGTGCCTTGTCATTATCTACATGACAATTGAGAAATAGATTTTCTTTTTTCTTTTTATTTTTCGTTCACTTTTCTTTCTTACTAATGTTATCTTCAAAAATCAAAATGATCCTACAAAATTGCCATAATCGATTATTAATCCTTAATTGAAACATGAAAATAAAGAATTATCATTAACCAAAAATATGCAAAAAAAAAAAATCCTTTGAAACATCAAAATCCTAAGATTCTAGTGTTCATTTAAATTACGGTATCTAAGCAAACAAAAATGAAAATCAAAATATGCCTTCATTTTCAATTATAAAAAATCATTAACAATTAAATATACTTCAATAATTTCACATAGAACATCATAAAATTATCTGAAAAGTTGAAATTCAATTAATTGATTAGCAATCAAACAAAGTGAATTACCCATTAAAACATTTTTTATTCAAAGTTGCAAATAAAACATTTTTTCGGATAAACACCAAGTGGCAATTTAGTTAATGTATCTTCCAAAGTAAAGAATCTATGCTATCTAGACTCAAATCCTCATTAGTTTAATATATTTAGAATTGTATGGTTTGAACAACTTGCAATGGAACAACCCGTCAAATGATGGGGGCATAATTCTTGAAGGGTTATTGAACACTGCTGTTGCAAGCTATGATATATAGCAACGTGCTTAAAACGAAGTAAAAAACTACGAATCTTATTTCTACTCAAAAAGATTTAGAGAGTTTATAATATTGGGCAAGATTCCAATTATTTGATGGGCAGTTCACTTATTGGCAGGAAAAAAAAAAAGTAAGGTAATTCTTTTATGTTCTTCTTTTGTTTCGTTGCTAATTGTTTAATTGTAAGTGATGTTTGATCATTGAAAATTAAGTCACTTTTTGCTCTTAGTTTTGATTTTTCTTTTGCTTGGATATCTTAATCTAATGACTACTAGGATCGTATGATTTGATGTTTGTGATGGTTTTTAGATTTTTTTTATTAATTGTAATTTGTGTTTGTCTTATTTTCATGCTTAAATTAGGATTAATGATTGATTATTTTTATGTCCATGGTGTAGGGCTATTCTAAATTCTCATGATAATGTGAGAAAGTAAAGAAAAGATAAGCTGAGTATCAACGGCCATGTAGATACCGACATGGCACATATGAGTTCAAAATACCCGATTTAAAGAAAATAGTTTAAAAGTACTTTTATTTGAGAATAAATAATTATATTTACCTTGGTTAAGGAAAAAGCTCGTAAACTCAAGTTAATTTAATTTTCATTATATTGATTTCTTATTTTTTATGTTGGAATATTTGAATGTTTAAGAGACTTTTACAAAAACAAAGTCAATAATTTTAAAAACCATTAATTTCAAAAAATATAAATTTTTTAATTAAAAATGCTCATGCATATACGGAATATGGTAACCACATTATTAGTTATTATTGAATCAATTTCTGTACATCTGGCTAGCTCAATTGTCATATTATTTAAAAAACAATTTAAGATAACTAAATATTAGATAAATGTTACTAAAAAAAACATTGTAAGGTTATTAATTTTTACAAAACAGAATTATAAAAAAAATGCATTTTGAAGCTATTATAAACTAATGTTGTTGAAAAGCTAGCAAACTATTTGTTATTTTAGTATAGATGTATCTAATTTTATTAATCTTTAATTACTTAATTTATATAAAAATTATAACAAGAAATAATAGATAAATATTATAAAATATATAAGATATTTTGAGATTTCTGATATTTCAAATGAAGGTTATTGAAAAAAACTATAAAGCTATTAAATATATTATTTAGTAATCTTATATACTATTCTAGTAACCTTAAATTATTAGATCTTATTCTTACTTTTCATAGTTATTGATGAAGTACTTTCATATTAATAACAATTATGTAAAGCTATGAAATGTAATAATGCATTTTGAAGTAGTTATAGTTATGAAAAAAAGTTTAAATACTTCGGGATTATTAATTTAGCATATGCAAATTACTGAAATGTTATGAAGTTATCTAAAATTCTGTAGCTATATATTTCCTAATTCAGTAATACTATCTAAATAATTATAAAATAGTGATGTATAATATGATAGTAAATAATAATGTAATTGTAACTGATTAGTAACATAGTAGTAAACACTTCACACTTAGCAATAAACAATTTATAATATATGAGTAAAAATTATCATGGATAAATTAATAGTAATTGATAAAAATAAATAATTCGTAATTTGGTAAATCATCGATACCTGATTTTGTTCGAGGCATTCAAATTGATTGATTAGTTGTTGGTTGTTGGTTTTAGAGTTATCATTGGTTCCCTGGTATTATTACGTAAGGACCCAGTTTTCGGATTATAAGCTTAATTAATTTTTCTATTTTTATTTATATTATTTTTACTTTATCTTGCTCTTATTTGGGATAAAAAAAGGCTTTCCTTGGGTTAAGAATTTAGATTTGTATTAACCGCGAAGATTAAATTAACTTGAACTAACTTTTTCTCTCAATCTTTTATATAGACAAAAAAATCACCAGCAAACACACAACAAAAGAAAAATATGAACTAAGAACAAAAAAAAGAAAAAAAAGCAAGTAGAAAATCATCTTAGAGAGCGTTCTTAGGATTAAATTTTTTTCCTTTCGTGTTTCAGACTGTATCGAAGGAGTAAAAAATGATAGAAAGGGAATTTGGCATGAAGGTTAGGACTTTGGATCTGGTAAAGTGACAAAGAGAGGCATTGCTCGACTTGAAAAAAATAATGGGAGAATAGGCTTGAGGATTTTGGATTTAATTTATTTTATTTTTTTTTTTGTTTTACTTATTTTTATTCATATTATTATTTGTTTTTATTAGGTATGATTCGTTTATTTGTTTATATATATATATATATATTATGTTAATTCATTTTTGTTGTTTATTTTGATTTTCCATTGCTTTTTTATTTTATCTAAAATCGTTGTTTATTTAATATATTTTGCATTTATCTTTTTAATGTTTGTTCATTTATTTCATGAATAAGGTAATTAAAATTTGACTAGGGATTATAATGTTTTTTAAAATAATAATAAATATTTGGACATTATGAATTTAAAAAAAATACAAGATTCAATATATGAAATATATATAATTTAAATTAAAATTGGGAATAAATTAAGATCTTTCCAACAACAAAATTTTAAGGGATCACGAGCGGGTGATTCTTAAAAAATTTTAAATGATAAAATTCTTTCAAGATTTCTAAAACAGTAGAAAGTTTTTGATAAAAATTTTAGTACATATTTTTTTCTTAAACAAAATAAGACATAAACAAAATTAAAATTTAAAAATGTGATAAATGAAAGAATAATTTTTGAAAAAATTAGCTGTCATTCATCAAGTTTTCAATATTTCAATGATAAGTGAAAGAATTGTCTCTTAAATACAATCAAGTAAAAGAACTTTTAAGAATCTTTCAAGAATGGTGGAAAGCAATCTGAGTATTTTTTTCAATATTTCAATGCATAAATAAAACATAAAATTCAACGATAGAGCCTTTTCATAAAAATAAAAGATTTCCATTGAAGATTATTGAGGTCAAATGAATTTTTAAAATTACTTTCAAATGATGGAGAAGATTTTAGAAAATTTTCAATATTCAAATATTTAAGTAATGATATAAATAAAGGCTATTTTAATTTACATAATATTTCAATATTTAAATATTTAAATAAATAAAATAAAGATCATTTTAATTAAATATTTTAGGATTACATAATATTAATTAGGTGTTGTCCTTAGAATGGGTGTTGTGAATCTTTCTTCACATATAAATAAATTTCCAAACTCAATTTTGGAAAATATATTAAAACCACCAAATAAAAGCTATTTTAATTAAAATTAGTATTTAAATGTTTGAGTTTGTCCCTAGAATAGTTGTACTAAATCTTTTTTTTGATCCAAGACCCTTTGGTATCCTATAACCAAATTGGGGACTAACTATTTTGGAGTCAAGTCGAATCAAACCCTAAATACAGGAAAGCTCTCCTTGAGCCTATTTTTTTTTCATTCACAAAACTTGAAACCAAGACTTTGCTTAAAAAACACTAAGCTCCTTACCACTTGTAGACACCTTATTTTGTCCAGGCTATTTTTCTTTTTTTTAGTAACCTGGGGCATGGCTGTGAGAGAGGGCGATGTCGCCCGATGAAAAAGTATTTTTTAGGAGGTCAAGAAGGCCTATCAATCATATCAAAGATAAATGCAAAGATATGGCATCAAAGGACGTAGTTCAAGGTATCCAGGGACAAATGATATGAGAAAATTCATAATTATGCTTGAATGTATCGATACATGGTTCTCATATATCGGTACAATGCTCCAACGATCCAAAAATTTGAAATGTCCCATTTGTATCGATACAGGAGCTCATGTATCAATACTAGGCCATACCAAGACCAAAACGTGCATTTTGTAAAGAAATGTATAGATACAATGAAGCATTGAATCGATACAATGGTTTATAGTGATACAATGGTTCATAGTATCGATACAATGATCATTGTATCGATACAATGTTCATTGTATCGATGCACTCAAGGATTTTAGACCAAATTTATCGATACATTCTGCAATGTATCAATACATTCCGTATATGCAGGCCATTTTCCACGATCCAAAAGTTTCTGACTCATCCACCATTAATCCAAAACTCGATTTTAACTTTTTTTTTTGCATCAGAAAAGATCAAAACCCATATCAGATTATGAATTTGGACTTTTAAATTAATCAAAACATTTTAAAAGTCTAAATTAGATCAAAACGGTTAATGTCACAAGTTTACCCTACTCTTCCCTAGTTTACTGACTAAGATCACCATCAGCCACCCTATTTGCTAGAAAATCATTTCAGCACTTAAACTAGCTACCCTATATCCATCACATTGGTAGCAAGTTGCTCCTTACAGCCACTCTATAGCCATCAAGCTGACATCACTTTGTCCCCCTTGAGAAATGATCGAAAACACCTCTAATTTGGCTCCAAAATGTTGGTATAAATGGACCATTGATATCTCAACTAAGAAAAGGGAGATTCCAGCCCATTTTAGCTTCCAAAACACATTCATACATCAAGAAAACCAAATCCCGTAGCTCTTCACTCAACACCCAAAAATAGCCCCAAAACACTCACTCTCAACCACTACACATTCTGAAAATCCCCTCATCCATACTAGAATCAAAGCCTCATTGTTTCTCTCTTTTTCTTGCTTATTAACAGCATGAAAAAAAGGGAAATTCAAGCCACTCTACTTATCCAACTATTTGGCCAAAAATTAAAGTTTTGTTGGTATAACTTCCTACTTTATCACTTTTATTTTTCCTTTTTCAACATCTTCATCATTTTAGTGAGCTTTTCATGTTCTCATCACCTTTTAGGATTCTCATGCATTATTGTGGCTTTTGGTTGTGGTAGTTTAGGATTTAAATGCCTGAATGCCCCTTTGATATGCAAAATGACTCATTTCATCCTCATTATTTTGATAGCTCTTGCTCATGCATTTTATCATTCCATGCGTCATGTTATGTTCAATCCATGCAAAAATCCTTAGCCTAGCATGTTTCAAGCATGTTTATACATTAACTTGCCTTTTGTCATGAATCATTGTCATTTTCGGCATGCTTCACCTCATGAGATATGTGCATAACACTTTCTTTGTCAAGACCATTGGTAAAGTTAGCATCCCCATTCATGCTGTGTGCCTCCCTTCATATGTTTGTTGTCTTCTCCTTTTCAAAATGCATATTTGATGGCTATAAAAAAATTAATTTTTAAAACCTCCCCAAGCCAAGCATGCTAACCTCAACGAATGAAGACTAACATGAAATTAGCATTTTTCTTAAAGTTAGCAAAAAATCTTGGGGAAAATTAAGTTTTCCAGATCTGGAATCTCAATTAAATGAGCTCAAAACTTCTGATTTTCCAACAAAAATGGCCTTGCACTTGTTCCTTAAATGTTCGTGCCTTATTTTTAAGTCAAAACCTTGAGTAGTATGATCAACGGGTTATTTCATCATCCCAAATTGCTTCAAGACTGTGAAAATCAGTTCGTGATGCTCATGCCACTCTTTCCTTTCAATCATGGACACTGGAATGTCGATGACTCGAGTTTGGATCTGTAAACATAGAGAAAATAAGAAATATCCTCTGCATTGCTTTGTCCCCTGTTGGCAGCATCACTGTTACAAATTGAAAAGTCACTTTAAAATCATAAATGATTTTTTGAGAATTTTATAATATTTTTCTTTGAATGTGTCTCAAAATATCTTTAAAACAAATGAGGTCTTGTTCACCATTGATCAGTCTGGATGAAAGAGTCATGATTTTTCAAACCTAGACTGTTTGGAATCCCTAAAGTTAACAAAGTGCATTCTGGTTAGGCTGTTAGGCCCACTAAACGATTTTTCTAAATCCATCCAACATTTTTCCTAAAAAGTTCATGAAATTCCCTTTCTAGAAAGGTATTATACCAAAAGAGTCCAGAATGATTTTTTGAATTTTGACACACCCTTTTCCTTGCATGCTCTGCCACCAACGTAATTAATCTGAGCTTGAAAATTTATTCCCCTGGAAGGTGACTTTTTGGGATATTAGGAATATTTTTAGGTTGACCCTCATCGGGTTAACTTTGTAATGGTATCTTGTCCACCCTCTAAAGCCTTCAAACTAATCCAGAATAAATTCAGAAAGTGGGATCGCGCGATGTTGTCCCCTATTCTTGGTTATGAACAAAATTAAGTTGTTTTCTCAAATTTTATCTCGAGACATTCGAATGTCTCCGTATCACCCTGATTAGACTCAAGAACATGCTTCGACCTCCCATAAGCTCGTATCAAGGCACAAATATATTTTTACATCTTTACCATCCTCGTTCATAACTTTTTTTACCAATAATCATAAAAATGCTCACTCATTTTCTAAATTACAAAGTTTTGTCAACTTAAGTTTTCTAACTTGACTTCTTTAAAGAGTGTAAAATATGTCACTTTTGGGGATACTCTAACCCTGACCTTTTGAGGGGATACTCCAATCCTACTTTTCAAAATTGTTAAGATTTAAAAATCTTCCTTGTCAAAATTATTTGTCATCCATAAGGATACTCCAACCCCGATCTTTCGAGGGGATACTCCAACCCCGATCCTTCAAGGGGATACTCCAACCCCACTTTTCAAAATTGTCAAGATTTAGAATCTTCCTTTGTCAAAATTATTTGTCATCCATGGGAATACTCCAACCTTATCTTTTCAGGGGATACTCTAACCCTATCTTTCAACTACAATTAAATTTTTCTTCTTCCTGGGCTTCCATGAATGTGTCAAGAAAACCTCGTTCAATCAAAAAACCCAGATGCATCTTTAAAATTTTTAATTCGATTATTCCTAGATAATAGATGCCAATTGCGAGACAAATTCTAATAGTCCATCCATTCTCTTTATCATTATATTGACTGGTCCATATGATGTTACTTCATTTATTGTCGTACGAACGTGATTTTTTTAATTGTTTGCATTCATGTTTTCCAATCATTTCAAATAAAATTAAAGGTAATGTTTTGCATGGGTATCTCTCCAGTGCTTAAAGTGGAACATTCCATTTTTCAAAGTAAAATCCAGAGGTAATTTTTATTAAAAATCTCTATAGTCCCCATCTTTCCGAGGCATGTATGAGATTAAATCTTTTCATCAAAACCTAAATTTGTATATCTATAAAATTCATTCATTAAAAGGGGGTTATATCAAAATAATGACAAATTAAGATCGAAAGAATCGAAAAAAAAAAGATGAGATATAGCTGGTAAGGTATTGATTTCAGGGGTCGCGAAGAGGTTCATACCTTATCGTGCGTAACAAACTCTCGAACCCAATGATGAATCTTTGTACTATGTAACCACGGGATTGATATTTCGAGTTTCGTAACTCAAAACACAGGTTTCCATAAGCATCTAGTCATGCCTACCCCGAAATGATCGGTGGCGACTCTATGCGTTGGCCATTTCGTGATGGTTATCCGAGACCAATAAGATGAGCAATTTGTCTTATGGTCCCCTTCACTGTATCACAAGTCGAGAATCTGTACTTTATCATTCTTATCATGTTACGAATGAAAACTCTCAGTCAAGAAGATACTTCTAAGTCAAAAAAATGTGTTAAGTTGTAGACACCCATAGAGCCATGAGGATCCACCCCGAGGCACATTGCAACACCAGTTGGCGCAATAAATGAACTCCCAAACTCAATTTGGAAACATATATAAGAACAAACTAATAAAAAGATTGTGACGACTCCTTATTTGTTTCTAGTGATCGGTCTTAGATTTAACACGTTATCCTATCTAAAAACACATAGGACAATTATAAGTTAGATTATGTCTTATCAACTCTTAAATCTCTAAATTCAAAAAAAAAATCTAACATTAAACTTCTACATTTAAAAAAAAAAACTAGCATTAACAATTCCAAAATATTTTTACAAGTATTTGTTCCATTTTGAACTATATTTTTTAAGTGATTTTTACTATCTTGATTTTTAAAGTTTTCATGTACTCTCCACGTTAACAAGATTTATTATCGGATAACTAAATTACTAAAACTATCTATAATATATTTATTTATTTATGTCTATAATGTATATAAAAGAATAAAATAATCATTATTGTTTACTATATTTCTAAATTATCATTATAAATAATTTTTTATTAATAATATTTATCTAAATTATAAATAAGAAGTTTAATTTGATTAAAACACATTTATTAAATGATAATATCTATTATTTTTATTATATTATTTAATAAATATCAAAATAATATTTTTTTACTATATTATATATTGTAAGATTAGGATTATATTTTTTAAAACTTTTACAAAAATATTTAGTGAATAAGATAATGATAATTTCATTTGTTTAAGTTTGATCAAAGTTTAATTTATATATTAGGTTAGTTCTTATAGTTTTAAAGTAAATATCACATAATTAGTATTTTATTTAAATACCAATTAAAACTAAGATTTCTTCCTATAAAATAGATGGTTTAGCTGTTACTTTTACAAAACATCGAATATTGAGTAATATTTTGTTAATAATTGCTTTTTGTTTTTTAATATTTAATTATTCTCACTTCCTATTTTTTTCTTTGAATGATTTTGGTTCTTGTATTCACTATTATAATATTTTTTATATCTTATTCTTTTGTAAATTTTAGAATACTAGAAATTCAATAGCTTTAATAATTATTTTTTCACAACAAAGTTTTTTGACTTTTTGGTAAGCTATTCTTTTTTAATATAGTTTCATATTTTTATATTGATTAGATTTGTTTTAGTCTGGACATAAATTTGCATATTGTAAATTCACTAGATTAAAAAATTATCACAGATGTTTTTGGATCAAATCAAATCATTATTTACACGAAGAAAAATACATTATTTAATGAATAAAAAATTAAATATATAAAATCACTTACAATGTATGTGGCATTAAAAACTAGTATATATAAGTACAAATATGAAGAATCTTTTGACTTGAAGAAAATAGTTATAGTGCTTACTATATTTCTAGATTGCATTTTAAATTTTGTTATCCATAAGATTTATCCTATTTATAAGTATGAATTTTAATTAACTAAATGGTCTGACTATATTTGTTTATTTGATCGTAACATTAAATTGCTTTATTTAAGATTTTTAGTTTTTTCATTAAACTTAAAATGTAAATGAATTTGTTTTATAAAAAATAAAGAAGTTAAATTTTATAATGATTTTTTATTTTCTTAAATTTTATATTAAAATTTAAAATAATAAATTTATAAATTTCAACATTGAACAAATTTTGCGTGTTGATGAATTAATACAACTATATAATTTTAATAAATGACAATTATTCGTGTATGACATACGTAACAGTAAATACTAGTTCATTTAAAGTCAAATTTAAATTTTAAACCTGCCAAAATTTCATGCATATATAATACTTATTATCCAACAATTATCCTAATTTTGAACTTTCCACTCTAATCTTAGGCTAGAAGGGATTTATGAGAGAATCATAAGATATACTATATATTCTTTTATCACTTAAAATATCCATTTTAAAACTAAAAAAAACATGTAGCTTTCCTATCTTTCATCATTCCTCAAAATCTTTTTAAATTATTTTAAATATAAAATTCCAAATATCTTCTCTTGTTAATGTTTTTAAAATTTTGTCAATAGGCATGTGTTTTATTGGTATACTACTGAATTTTTTATTTTAATGACAAAGAATTAAACTTTGACAGCCTCAAATAGATATATACTAGTATTTTAAACCTGTGCAATGTATGGTTAATTTTTTATATCGATGCATAAAGGACTAATTATTGTTCCTCATACAGATGGATCTTGTTGAGAAATATTACATTGAGTACTAATATTTTCACCAAAAGAGAATAATTCCTTTTTTTAAGCCATAAAAATTTGATGAAAATAAAGAGAAAAAAATTTGAGAAAAAAAGAAAAAATAGAAAAATAAAAAATAAAAAGGCTAACAATAAAAAAGATAAAAAGAGTGAGAACGATGATAATGATCATTGTAAAATAAAGTTGCTAAGTAGGAATAATAAGTAAACATATTTATAAAGAAAATAAGATAACATATTTATGTCAAAAACTGTATTTAATCATTCAAATTCTATTAAAAAGAGTTAAAATAAAATCCAAGATAAAATTAATTAATAAAATTAAAATATTATATTAAATTCAATAACTTTATATAATATTTGAAATTCAATTTCTAATACATCAAAATTCAAAAATAATAAATAAATTATTAATTTTATATCTAATTTAATATTATTAATATAAATAATATATTAATTAAATTTAAAAAATGTATTAAAGATTACCAAAAGCCTTCATTCAATAGGAAAGACTTTAAAAATAAGTCAAAGAAAACAAAGTGTGGACTGATTTTTACAGACCTGCTTTATAATCCTTCATAATATTTTCATTATTATTATTTTACCTCTAAGACTTGTTAAAGTATTGAGCTTTAAAATTTTTTTTAATATGAATTATTTATTTTAATTGAAATTACTATTTAATAATAAAAATAATTTTATTTAAATTTAATTATTAAAATATATAAATCTTGTTAACAAAATAATATTGAACACAATGACTGAGATAAAATTAATTGGCAATGTTAATATATAATATTAAATCAATGAATTCGATAAAAAAAAAACTATGGATGAGATACATTTAATGTTACATTAAATTCAATGAATGACAAATTATTAATTTATATTATATTTTTAGTAATTTAAGCATTCAAATTATATTCATCAAATAAGAATTTGAGATAAAATTTTTTGTTAAAATTAATATATTATATTAAAATTAAATTCAATGAATTAGAAAATATTAGTTGGTAATAATTTTTATATTATATTTTTAGTAATTTAACCATTCAAATTCTATTAAAAAGAGTTAAAACAAAATTTAAAAATAACAAATAAAATTAATATATTATATTAAATTTAATGAATGAGAATGAGATAAAATTAATATATTATATTAAAAATGAGAAAGTATTCATTGGTAATAATTTTTATATTAGATTTTTAGTAATTTAACCATTCCAACTCTATTAAAAATAGTTAAAACAAAATGAATAAAATTAGTCTATTAAACACAAAGAATTAAATAAAATTAATTGGTAAAATTAATTTATTATATTAATATTGAGTGAATCTATATATCTATTAATTAATATTATTGAAAAATCCTTGAGATATCCAATGCATAAAAGATAATAAATAAAATATTAATTAACATTATGAAAAAAATCATTGAGAAACGAAATTCAAAAAATAATGAATAAAATTAATATATTATATTTATTATATTAATTCAATGAAAGAGAAGGAGATGAAATAAATATGTTATACTAAATACTATGAATGAGATAAAATTTATTAGTAAAATTAATATATTATATTAAAATGAAATTCAATGAAAGAGAAAATATTTATTGGTAATAATTTTTATTAGATTTTTAGTAATTTAACCATTCAAATTCTATTAAAAAGAGTTCAAACAAAATTCAAAAAACAATGAGTAAAATTAATCTATTACATTAAACACAATGAATGAAATAAAATTAATTGGTAAAATTAATCTATTATATTAAATTCAATGAATCCATCCATCTATTAATTAATATTATGAAAAAATCTTTAAAAAATCTAATGCATAAATAATGAATAAAATTATTAATTAATATTATAAAAATTCCTTAAAGAAGACCCATAATAAATGTTAGCATTTATGTTAAAAACTGTATTTTATATATATATATATATAAGATTTGAAAATATTAATATAATAAATGCAAAAGAACTTTTTTTTGGCTGTATTAATTCTAATTTAAGTTGAAATTACTACTTCATTTTGTCTATAAATTATGATTTCTTTTATTTTAATATGGACTATGACAATAATTACAATATCGTACTGTGAAAAAAAGTATTTTTGTAAACTAAGTTTAATTAATTAATTAATTGCCTTCGAAAAAAATACTTTGGCAAGAAAATTATAAGGATAATACGAATGAATGGCTTTTGAAATATTAAAAGGTATAATCACTTCGAAGAAATTTCAAAGTTTGTAATTTAGAACTCTTTAATGATGTTTTCTGGATTTTGGATGGCAATATTGTGTTATCAATTATTATTACTGTTTAATAATATTGTCTAATGTTACAAGTAAAAGTTATTTTTTCAACCTTTGCAAGATCACAAGTTTTGTATAAAACGTTACGTTTAAAGCACCTAACAAACATATAGAATTTTGAAAAGATATAATTGCTCAAAATTAAAACATTACTAAAACTCTTGAAAAATATATATTACCCGATTAATTAAGTTATCACACATTTTATTTTAATAATAAATTTTATAAATTTTTAATAAATATGACTTCTTAACTAATATAAACATATGTTTATAGATAAAAATTTTATATATTTTTATTATATATTTTTATAATTTAATACTATGTACTGTATATGTGCTTTTTAAAATTTTTTTTATGATATGTCATTTTAATATTTTAATTTTTAGGTAATAAATTTTTAAAGTTTAAATACAAGGGTGATATTAATTTATCTGCATTTATAAATATTTAAGTATACAAATTTTCTTATGCATTGCAAGTTCATGAGCTAGTTTTATATAATATTAAGGGCTAGTTTAATACTACTGTTTTGGGATGGTAAAATCCTATGCACCCAATGGATTTCGTATAGATCCACTGTGAATGGTGTAGTTCTTTTTCTTTGAAAAGTGAGAAGAGGTGCAGCAGGATGATTTTGGCTCCATCCAACCTTTTAAAATTACAATTTTACTCTTTAAAATATTCTATATATCCCTTTTATATTTTACATATATATTGGTATTATATATGTTAACATATATTAAAGACTTATATATACTAAAATTATATCCATGAATTAATTAAATATATTAAACTATTATTAAAAAAGTAGGATGGAGTGGCATGAAATGTTGTGAAGCTTATATAGATGTAATCAAAGATGTAGGTTTTCAACATACTTGCACGAGTGGAGTAGGATGGATGAGGCAATCCCTGCTCTATCTTGCTTGTCATCCCTATTGCCCTATTGATTTTTGTGAAAATTCTGATTGAAAAAAAGAGTTTGAGCTGAAAAAAGTATGTTTTAAAAACTTAGCGAGAAAAATATGACATTAGTTTGAAAAAAAAAATGCTATTATGATTATAAATTGAAGTATAAAAAAAGTAATATGTATAAAGCAACAAAATTATAAGATTACACTAAAATAATAGAATTGTTTTAAATTCAATTTTCAAACTTCAAAAACACCAAAATCCTAACCTTTTTATTAGGATTTGAATAATAATTTTTTTAAAATCTTTTTAGCATGGTGGTTGCAATAAGATACACTTCTGACCAAGAAAATTATGCCATCACCAACGCTAAACGAACCTAAGATGAAGATGGAAATTAAAAAAAAAAAATTGCAGGTTTTCATACAAATAAAATATATAATCAAGCCAAGCTATTTAACCGAAAGGAAATTTTAAAGTAACAGAAAATGGAATACCTCTATAGCCAGCGTTATTGATCAAAGTATCGATCCCTCCAACCGAGCTATTTTCACGAAATTCTGAATGGTGACTACATCAACACAGATGTCGAGCTTGACAGGGACAGCACGATAACCACTAGGCTGGGGTTTGGGTGGAGGAATGGTGAGGCGATTGATATCATTGTAGAGGGACATGAGGCAATCGACGCAGCATGCGGCAGCCACAATATAGCAATCGGCTTTAGCCAAGTCAAGACAAAACTCACAGCCTAAGCCAGATAATGCCTCTGTTACCATTACCACATTCCCGCTAAGGTCCGCCTATGGCTCTTGTTGCTGCTACTCCGCCATTGCCTATATCTGTTGGCAATCAAACAAACTATGTAAGCCCAGATGGAAAAGTCAAGAATTAATAAAGTACCAAAACTTAAATACCTACTATTCCAACCAATGAGTCTACTCAGCTGTGATGATGTATGTGATATCATAATATTAAAATACAATGACATAGTGCCCGATTAGTAATGATTTCTAAAAAAATTACCCCTCATTTTACCGATTACATAACGTCAGTAACATTTTAGCATACCTTAAAAAATTATTAAATTCATGTCTACATCAACCGCAATCAGTTATTTTACGTCCATGATACCATAGCTATATCCATAATAAAATAACATTATCACATACCATAAAATATTATTAAATTCATATCTACATTAATCACAATCTATTATTTAATGTCCATGACACCACAATAACATCTGTATCATAATGTGCCAAAAACAAATTCGACCGCTTGATATAAAAGGTAAGAGTCACCCCTAATCTTTTTTGCAGGTGTGCTTAGGTTACCTATATGAATCTATTTTTTTTTAAGGTTATCCTAAGCTTGACTAAGGCACTCTAAAAGAATAGATTATGGTCTTCATTCAGAACAAAATTTGATAGTTCAGTTAGGTGTGGGGAAGGATCAGCACCCTTATAACGGCAGTCACAAAGATAGTACCTAGTAGCCGAATATTGTACTAAAGGTCCTATGATTTAAAAGGTCTTGATATATTAATCAAATATTTAAGTATTAAAAATATTTTCTAAGGAATTCTCCATCATTCTGGTAGAATTCTTGAGAAAAATTTTCTCACCTCAATATTATTTAAGGAAATCCATTTGTATCCTTAAATTAACTCCATCATCAAATTCATTTTAATATTTTATGAAAAATAAAAAAAAGGTCTAAATTTCATCTAAACATCTAATTTATTTATTTTTGGTCGAAGTTTAAATATTGAAAATATTTTTCAAAGAATTCTCCATCATGCTAATAGAATTTTGAGAAATATTTTCTCACCTCAAAAGTATTCAAAGGAATTTGTTTACTCCCATGAAGTGACCCCATCATTGGATTTATTTTAGTATTTTATATAGAGCAGTAAAAAGATTTAAATTTCTATTCTTATTTAATTTTTTTAGTTAACTAAGACCTTTAAAATTGAAAATTATCAACTGTAATTTCTTCATTGATCAGACTGGCTTGCCCCATCTGAGCCGCATTATACATTCTTGTTTTCACTAATATCAAAACCCCTATTTCCTGCCATGGAGTTCTCTATCTCCTTACAAGAGTAATGAAAGAATCTTTTAGTAACATCTTATTAACTTATCATTCATAATTTTCAACGCAATTATAAAAAGAATGCATTGCACATTTGCTCAACAAGAATTCAAAAAAAGGTAAAAGGGAAAGCAATGTAAATTAGAAAAAAAATAATTCTCTATTATCATGAGAAGAAGGAGCAAAGTTCAATAGAAATTCAATTAGGCCATTTCAAAGAAAATTACAAAGGAAATCTAGATGAGATAATTGTGACCCAAATAATGAACATCCAAACAATAATAATCTGTCCAATCTTTGACTTTTCCATGAAAAATTGCTCAATCAATGTCCCCAACATGATGTTGGAATTTAATCAAAATTTTTCACCTAGGAAATTTTTAGAAGTCAACCATTTGTGACATCTTCAAGCTCCATTATTAGAAAAAACTTAATTAATTTTATTTAAGTACTCTATTTTTAAAATACAAATAAATTATTTTACGAATTTGAAATGATTATTATTATATAAAGTATAGAAATTAAATGAAACAATTAAATAAATAAGCAAATAAATGGTATCTCCACAATAAAGATAAATTTATTCGATAAAAAAAAAGGAATAAATGTATAAAATTATAGAAATAAATACAAAAATAACATAACCTAAAGATTGTGAAAAAACATTTAAGGAAATAACTAAATAAATAAAAAATAATAAAAATAAAGGTGGGACCTGTGCAAGTTAATGCGCATGTCCTGATGCTTGGACCAAATTTAGGCCTTTCAAATTGCAGCCACCCTTTATTTGTAGTGTTTTTTAATCTATAAATTCTTTAAATAGGTATTAGACCCAATTTGAACATCTGGCTATAATGGCAGAAAAAATTTCAATTCCCAGTTTCCGATCGACGGAATCGAGAAGTAGTGAATTAAAATAAAAAAACTTATATTAAAATTCCCTTTATATTTCTTTTAAAATCTAGTAAAAAAAATTTAAACAATAAGTCGAAAGCCTCTACCTTTATTGACAACTCTGCAAACAAACCCAATTTTTTTAAAAAATAAAGAACTAAACAAATATTTGCATGAAATTTTAAAAGAAAAAATACCTTACAAAAAACTAAGCTTTCTTTCAAAATTTTAGAAGTTGCTTTATGTGATAGCCATTCCTCTTTTGCTCTTTTTTTGTGTATGTGTGCGTTGATCAGAATTCTTGGGTCTTATTTGTAGGGGAGATCGGTGGACCAAGCACTAAAAACTAAAATCAATCACTAACTCTTTTTCTTAATTTATAGCAATCATAAAATAAAATCTTAAAATTTCAATCCTTAATTGATTTCAAATTTCCAATTCAAGTCAACACTTGATTCCAAATTCCAATTAAATCTAAAAAAATCAACCTTGAATCTTTGATTTTAAATTTGATATATATTTTTTCAAACCTGCTATTTTTGCTTTTTATGTTTTTTAAAATTAAATTAAAAAATAAAATATGGTTTCTTAACATAGGCTAAAATTTAATAAATGGCCCAAAAAGGTCAAGTTATTGGTTCAAATCACCCGAGCCCAAAATCTGGTGTCTACAACTGCCCCTCTTTGTGCACTTACTATGGAATAAGAAATGTGCAAAGACGTAGACACTCGTATCTTAGACCTTATTGTAGTCATTGATATTTTGGGAAATGCCCCCTTAACCAAGCATAAACTTTAGAAAAATTTCAAATGAGAAAACTCCTCCATGGAGGCTTCAGCTTTAAAAATTTGAAATAACTCCTCCACCTAGGCTTCAATTTTAAAATCTATAAAAACTCCTTTACTGAGGCTTTAACTTAAAAATTTTGGAATAACTCCTCCACTGAGGCTTTAACTTTAAACATTTTCCAAACAAGAAAACTCTTCTACCGAGGCTTCAACTTTAAAATCTATAGCAACTCCAACAAGGCTTCAACTTGAAAATTTTGAAATGCCTTCTCCACCATGGCTTTAACTTTAAACATTTTCCAAACAAAGAAACTCCTATACCGAGGCATCAACTTTAAAATTTGTAAAAATTTTTCCACCGAGGCTTCAACTTTAAAAATTGAAATGACTCCTCCACCAAGACTTCAACTTTAAGATTTGTAACAACTCCTCCATGGAGGCTTCTACTTTAAACATTTTCCAAATGAGAAAACTACTCTTCAAACAAGGCCTAAACCAAGCAAATCCAATACTAATGATGCAAAAGGGCAAAAAATCATTCTTGAAAGTCAAATCTTACTCAAGATGTCATGAATGCTATAAATAAGAGTGCAATGCATCTACATCATGATATTGAATCCAAATGCTCCACAAATCATGATAACAAAAAGATTCTCAAGCTAATCACTTTGTGTCATTGAATCAGAAATGTCCTCATTGTCTTATCAATTATAATTTGTCAATTTTCATTCTTCATTGATTAGACTGACTTACCTTATTTGAGCTATATTGTACATTCCTATTTTTACAAATATCAATACCACTATTTTATTGCTTCTATGCCCACACATCTTGACATGTAGTTCCCTATTTTCTTACCAAAGTAATGAAAGAATCTTTTAATAACATCTATATTAACTTATCTTTCATAATTTTCAACTTAACAATAAGAAGAACGTATTGCACATTGGCTCAACAAGAATGCAAAAAAGGTTAAAAGGGAAATCAATGTAAATTAGAAAAAAATAATTCTCTATTATCATGAGAAGAAGGAACAAAGTTCAATAGAAATTCAATTAGATCATTTCAAAAAAAATTTTACAAAGGAAATCTAGATGCGATAATTGTCACCCAAATAACGAACGTCCAAATGATCATAATTGGTCCAATCTTTGACTTTTCCTTGAAAAATTGCTCAATCGATGTCCCCAGCATGCTGTTGGAACTTAACCAAAATTTTCTCACCTAGGAAATTCTTAGAAGTCTACCATTTGTGACTTCTTCAAGTCCTATCATTGAAAAAAACTTAATTAATTTTATTTAAGTACTCCATTTTTAAAATACAAATAAATTATTAGACAAATTTGAAATCTATTATTATTATATAAAGTATACAAATTAAATGAAACAATTAAGTAAATAAGTAAATAAACAATATCTACACAATGAAGATAAATTTATTTTGTAAAAAAAAAAAGGAATAAATGTATAATATTATAGAAATAAATACAAAAGTAACATAACCTAAAGATTGTGAAAAAATGTTTAAGGAAATAACTAGATAAATAAAAACTAATAAAAATAAACGTGGGACCTGTGCAAGTTAATGCACATGTCTTGATGCTTGGACCGAATTTTGGTCTTTTCAATTGCAGCCACCCTTTATTTGTAATTTATTTTATATCTATAAGTTCTTTTAATAGGTATTAAAATCGATTTGAACATCTGGCTATAACGACAGAAAAAATTTCAATTCCTAATTTCTGATCGGCAGAATTGGGAAGTATTGAATTTTTTTTTAAAAAAAAACTGATATTAAAATTCCCTTTATATTTCTTTTAAAATTTGGTAAAAAAATTAGAACAACAAGTCCAAAGCCTTTACCTTTATTGACAACCCTGCAAACAAACCTGGTTTTCTTAAAAATTAAAGAAGTAAAACAAATATTTACATGAAATTTTAAAAGGAAAAGTACTTTACCAAAAACTAAGCTTCCTCCTAAAATTTTTAGAAGTTGCTTTATGCAATTGCCGTTCCTTTTCTGCATTTTTTTGTGTCTTGATTAGAACTCTCGGGTCTTATTTATCGGGGAGATCGGTGGACCAAGCATTAAAAACTAAAATCAATCACCAACTCTTTTTCCTAATTTATAGCAATCATAAAATAAAATCCCAAAATTTCAGTCCCCAATGGATTTCAAGCTCCCAGTTTAAGTAAACCCATTATTCCAAATTCTAATTAAATCTCTAAAAATTAACCTTGAATTTTTGATTTCAAATTTGATAATTTTTTTTCAAACTTATCGTTTTTGCTTTTTTATTTATTTTAAAATTAAATTAAATAAAAAATAAAATTTGGTTTCCTAACATAGACCAAAGTCTAATAAATGGCCCCAAAGGGTCAACTTACTAGCTCAAATCACCCGAGCCCAAAATCAAGTGTCCACAGCTACCCCTCTTTGTGCACTTGCTGTAGAACAAGAAATGTGCAAAGATGTAGACACCGCATCTTAGACCTTATTGCAGTCATTGATATTTTGGGAAATGCCCCCTTAGCCATGCATAAACTTTAAAAATTTTCAAATGAGAAAATTCCTCCTCAGAGGCTAACTCTTCCACCAAGGCTTCAACTTTAAAATCTATAAAAATTCCTCTATGAGGCTTTAACTTAAAGAAATGAAATAATTTTTCCACCGAGGCTTTAACTTTAAACGTTTTCCTAATTAGAAAACTCCTTTACCGAGGCATCAACTTTAAAATTTATAGAAACTCCTCTACCAAGGCTTCAACTTTAAAAATATGAAACAAAAAAAAACTCATCCACTGAGGTTTCAACTTTAAAAACTTGAAATGACTCCTCCACTAAGGCTTTAACTCTAAACATTTTCCAAATAGGAAAACACCTCTATCGAGGCATCAACTTTAAAATTTATAAAAATTCCTCCACCGAAGCTTTAACTTTAAAAATTTGAAATGACTCTTCCACCAAGACTTCAACTTTAGATTTGTAAAAACTTACTTAAGATGTCAAGAATGCTATAAATGGAATGCAATGCATCTACATTATGATCATGAATCCAAATGCTCCCTAAAACATGATAACAAAAAGATTCTCAAGCTAATCATTTTGTGTCATTGATTTAGAAATGTCCTCATTTTCTCATCAATTTTAATTTTTCAATTTTCATTCTTCATTGATCAGGCTGACTTGCCTTATCTAAGCCATATTGTACATTCTTGTTTTCATAAATATTAATACCCCTATTTTATTGCTTCTATTCCTACTTTTGCTGCCATCGAGTTCTTCATTTCCTTACCAAAGTAATGAAATAATCTTTTACTAACATCTTCATTAAATTTATCTTTCATAATTTTCAACTCAACAATAAAAAGAATGCATTGCACATTTGCTTAACAAGAATGCAAAAAAAGATAAAAGGGAAAGCAATGTAAATTAGAAAAAATAATTCTTTATTGTCATGAGAAGAAGGAACAAAGTTCAATAGAAATTCAATTAGGCCATTTTTTAAAAAAAATGCAAAAGAAATCTAGATGAGATAATTGTCACCCAAATAATAAACATCCAAATGATCATAATTGGTCCAATCTTTGACTTTTCCCTAAAAACTTGCTCAATAAATATCCCCAACATGCTATTGGAATTTAACCAAAATTTTCTCACCTAGAAAACTTTTCAAAGTCAACCTTTTGCACCTTCTTTAACTTCCATCATTGGGAAAATCTAAATTAATTTTAATTAAGTACTATATTTTTAATATAAAAACAAATTATTATATGTTTCTGAAATCTATTATTATTATTATATAAAGTATACAAATAAAATGAAACAATTAAATAAATAAGCAAATAAATAGACAATAAAATAATTAACTGATAAAGATAAATTTATTCTATAACAAAAATAAGGAATAAATGTATAACATAAAAGAAATAAATGCAAAAGTAACATAACCTAAGATTGTAAAAAAAAACATTTAAAGAAATAACTAAATAAATAAAAAATAATAAAAATAAATGGTGGGACCTGTGCAAGTTAATGCAAAATTCATGATGCTTGGACCAAATTTAGGTCTTTCAAATTGCAGCTGTGGTGTTTCTTTTAATCTATAAATCCTTTTAATAGATATTAAATCTTATTTGAACATCTGGTTACAATGGTAGAAAAAAATTTCAATTCCTAGTTTTTGATTGACGGAATGAAGAAGTACTGGATTGTTTTAAAAAATCTGATATTAAAATTCCCTTTATATTTCTTTTAAAATTTGGTAAAAAAATTAAAACAACAAGTCGAAAGCCTCTACCTTTATTAACCACCCTATAAACAAACTTGTTTTTTTTTTTTTTAAATAAAGAACTAAAAAAAATATTTACATGAATTTTTGAAAGAAAAAGTACCTTACCAAAACTAAACTTCCTCACAAAATTTTTAGAAGTTGCTTTATTCGATTGCCATTCCTCTTTTGCTCTTTCTTTTTTGTGTGTTGATCAAATTTCTTGGGTCCTATTTATATGGGAGATCAGTGAACTAAGCATTAAAACTAAGATCAATCACCAATCTCTTTATACCCAAAATTTCAATCACTGATTTATTTCAATTCCCAATTTAAGTCAATCCTTGTTTCTAAATTCCAATTAAAACTCTAAAAATTAACATTGAATCTTTGATTTCAAATATGATATTTTTTTTGAAAGCTGTCGTTTTAGTTTTTTTATTTTTTTAAATTAAATTAATTAAAAAACAAAACCTTAGTTTCCTAATATAAACCAAAGTTTAATAAATGGCCCAAAAGGGTCAACTTACTAGTTCAAATTACCCGAGCCGAAAATCAGATGTTTATAAGCTGCAATGAAATCTGTAATACAGATTTAAAATTATGCGTGATATTGACTAAAGGGATAACTACAGGCAAGCACTTAGCTTTTAATCATGGAGGTTGGAAGTGTTAGCGCAGTGACATGCATATGCGCATGCACAAGCACAATCACAATTGTTTTTCACCATTAATCTTTAGTCCTTCACATTTAGAGATATCCATGAGCTAGGTTGTGGTTCAAAAAATTTTAAATTCAACGTTCAGGTTTGTATTTGGCTAGACTTGGCTCGTAGATTTGAATAATTATTTTTCTCTATTAAAAATATTACAATATTATTTTATATTAATATCTATACATTTTATAATTAAATTTTAAAAAAATAATAATTTAATTAAAAAATATGGTTCCTACCGGTGAGTCTACTCAATTGTAATGGTGTGTGTGGTATCATTGTACTAAAATACAGCAATGTAGTGATCAGTTATTAATGATTTTTTAAAAAAATTGCCTCTCATTTTACCAATTGCATAACATTTGTAACATTATCACATGCCTTAAAAAATTAATAAATTCAAGTCTACATCAACTGTGATCTGTTATTTATGTCCACGACAGCATAACTATATCCATAATAAAATAACATTATCACATACTATAAAATATTGTTAAATTCATACGTACATTAATCACAATATATTATTTGACATCCACGATGCCAAAACTATATCTGTAACAAAATCTATAATAACGATTTAAAATTATGCATGGTATTAACTAAAGGGATAACTACGTACAAGTAACAAGGTTTTCATCATGGGGGTTGGGAGTGTTAGAGTAGTTACATGCATATACACATGCGCATGCACAATCATAATCGTCTTTCACCACTAATCATTCATCCTTCACATCTAGGGATGTCCACGGGTCGTGTCGTAGTTAAACAAAATCTAAAATTCAAAGTTCAAGTTTGTATTTAGCTAAACTCGACCAGCCAACCCAAATAATTATTTTTCTCTATTAAAAATATTAAAATATTATTTTATATTAATATTTATATATTTTATAATTGAATTTAAGTAAAAATAATATTTTAATTGAAAAATATGGTCCCTACCAGTGAGTTTTCTTAACCGACATAGTGGTTAATTAGTAATGATTTTTTTAAAAACTTGCCTCTCGTTTTACCAATTACATAACATCCGTAACATTATCACATACCTTAAAAAATTATTAAATTCATATATACATCAACCGTGATCTATTATTTAAATCCATGACACCACAACTATATCCATAATAAAATAACATTATCGCATACCATAAAATATTATTAAATTCATACCTATATTAATCATAAACTATTAACTATATCTGTAATGAAATCAATGATAACAATTTAAAATTATGTGTGATATTGACTAAATGAAAAACTATATGCAAGTAACTAGCCTTTCATCATAGGGGTTAGGAGTATTAGTGTAGTCACATGCATATATAAATGCACACCCACTATTACAATCAACTGTCACCACTAATCGTTCATCTTTCACATCCACGAGCTGGGCCATAGTTCAAAAAATTTAAAATTCAAAGTTCAGCCCTGTAATTTGTTAAACCCAACCCATCAACCAGAATAATTGTTTCCACTATTACAAAATATTAAAATATTATTTTATATTAATATCTATATATTTTATTATTAAATTTCAATAAAAATATAATATTTTAATTAAAAAATATAGTCCCTATCAGTGAGTCTATTCAACCGTAATGGTGTATATGATATCATGGTATTAAAATATAGCAATGTCGTGGTTGATTAGTAACGATTTTTTAAAAAATCACCTCTAATATTAGTAATTACATAACATATGTAACACATAACTTAAAAATTATTCAATTCATGACTACATCAACTGTGATCTATTATTTATGTCCAAGACGCAGCAACTATATCCATAATAAAATATCATTATCATACACCGTAAAGTATTATCAAATTCATACCTACATTAATCCCAATATATTATTTAAAGTCATGACATCAAAATTGTATCTGTAATGAAATTTGTAATAATGGTTTAAAATTATTTGTGATATTAACTGAAGGGGTAACTATGCGCAAATACTTAGCTTTTCATTACAGGGGTTAGGAATGTTAGTGTAATCACAAGCATATGCACAATCACAATTGTCTTTCACCACTAATGATTTGTCGTTCACATTTGGAGATGTTCAAGGGTTAGGCCATAGTTTGAAAAATTTAAAATTTAAAGTTCAGGTTTGTATTTGGCTAAACCCAGCCCTGTACTTAAATAATTGCTATTCTTTATTAAAAAAATTAGAATATTATTTTATATTGACATCTATATATTTTTTAAATAAATTTAATAAAAATATAATATTTTAATAAAAAATATGGTTCCTACCGTGAGTTTACTAAATTAAAATGGTGCATGCTGTATCATGGTATTAAAAAATAACAACATAATGGCCAATAAGTAACAATTTTTTAAACAATCACCTTTGATTTTAAAAATTATATAACATTTGTAACATTACCATATACCTTAAGAATTATTAAATTCGTGTCTACATCAATCGTGAGTTGTTATTTACACCCACGACAACATTACTATATCCATAATAAAATAACGTTGTCAAATAACATAAAATATTATTAAATTCATACCTATGTTGATCACAATCTATTATTTAACTTCCATTACACCACAACTATATTCGTAACAAAATCTATAATAATGATTTAAAATTATGTGTGATATTGACAAAAGGGTATAAATATGTGCAAGCACCTAGCTTTTCATCATTGGAATTGGGAGCGTTAGCGTAGAAGCACATGCACAATCACAATTGTCTTTCACCACTAATTGTTTGTCCTTCATATCTAGAGATGTTCATTGGCCAAGCCGTAGCTCAAAAAATTTTAAATTCAAAGTTTATGTTTGTATTTCGCTAAACTCGACCCATCGACTTGGATAATTATTTTTCTTTGGGAAAAATATTAAAATATTATTTATATTAATATCTAAACATTTTATAATTAAATTAAAATAAAAAGTATGATATTTCAATTAAAAAATATGGTCCCTACAAGTGACTCTACAGAACCATAATGGTGTATATGGTATAATGGTATTCAAATATAGCAATGTCATGGTTGATTAGTATCGATTTTTTAAAAAATCACCTCTAATATTAGTAATTACATAACATCTGTATCAGATAACTTAAAAAATTATTAAATTCATGTCTGCATCAACCGCGATTTGTTATTTATGTCCAAGACACTGCAACATATCCATAATAAAATATCATAATCATGTACCATAAAATATTATCAAATTCATAGCTACATTAATCCCAATCTATTATTTAAAGTGATGACACCAAAACTGTATCTATAATAAAATTTGTAACACCGGCTTAAAATTATATGTGATATTAACTAAAGGGGTAACTACATGCAAGTACCTAACTTTTCATCACAAGGGTTACGAGCGTTAGTGTAATCACATGCATATGCACAATCACAATCGTCTTTCACCACTAATGATTTGTCTTTCACATCTGGAGATGTTCAAGGGCTAGGCCATAGTTCAAAAAATTTAAAATTCAAAGTTCAGGTTTGTATTTGGCTAAACCCAGCCCTGCACACGAGTAATTGTTTTTCTTTATTAAAAAATTAAAATATTATTTTATATTAACATCTATATATTTTATAAATAAATTTAAATAAAAATATAATATTTTAAATAAAAAATATAGTCCATACCAATGAGTCTACTCAACCGTAATGGTGTATATGGTATCATGGTATTAAAATATAGAAACGTCATGGCTGATTAGTAATGATTTTTTAAAAAATCACCTATAATATTAGTAATTACATAACATTTGTAACACATAATTTAAAAAATTATTCAATTCATGTCTGCATCAATCGCGATCTGTTATTTATGTCCAAGACACTGTAACATATCCATAATAAAATATCATAATCATATACCATAAAATATTATCAAATTCATACCTATATTAATCCCAATCTATTATTTAAAGTGATAACACCAAAACTGTATCCGTAATACAATTTTTAATACCGGTTTAAAATTATAAGTGATATTAACTAAAGGAGTAACTACATGCAAGTACCTAGCTTTTCATCATAGGGGTTACAAGTGTTAGTGTAATCACATGCATATGCACAATCACAATCGTCTTTCACCACTAATGATTTGTCCTTCACATCTGGAGATGTTCAAGGGCTGGGCCATGTTCAAAAATATTTAAAATTCAAAGTTCAGGTTTGTATTTGGCTAAACCTAGCCCTGCACTTGAATAATTATTTTTCTTTATTAAAAAAGTTAAAATATTATTTTATATTAACATCTATATATTTTATAAATAAATTTAAATAAAAATATAATATTTTAATTAAAAAAATATAGTCCCTACCAGTGAGTCTACTCAATCGTAATGGTGTACATGGTATCATGGTATTAAAATTTAGCAACATCATGGCTGATTAGTAATGATTTTTGAAAAAATCACCTCTAATATTAGTAAGTACATAACATCTGTAACACATAACTTAAAAAATTATTAAATTCATGTCTGCATCAACTGCGATCTGTTATTTATGTCCAAGACACCGCAACATATCCATAATAAAATATCATTATCACATACCATAAAATATTATCAAATTTATACCTACATTAATCCCAATCTATTATTTAAAGTCATGACACCAAAACTGTATCCCTAATGAAATTTGTAATACCGGTTTAAAATTATGTGTGATATTAACTAAAGGGGTAACTACTTCTAAGTACCTAGCTTTTCATCACAGAGGTTGGGAGCGTTAGTGTAATCACATGCGTATGCACAATCAAAATCGTCTTTCACCGCTAACAATTTGTCCTTCACATTTGGAGATGTTTAAGGGCTAGGCCATAGTTAAAAAAGTTGAAAATTCAAAGTTCAGGTTTGTATTTGGCTAAACCTAGCCCTGCACCTGAATAATTATTTTTCTTTATTAAAAAAATTAAAATATTATTTTATATTAACATCTATATATTTTATAAATAAATTTAAATAAAAATATAATATTTTAATAAAAAATATGGTTCCTACTAGTGAGTTTACTCAACTATAATGGTGCATGTTGTATCATGGTATTAAAAATAGCTACATAATGGCCAATAAGTAACAATTTTTTAAGAAATCACCTCTCATTTTACAAATTATATAACATTTGTAAAATTATTGTATACCTTAAGTATTATTAAATTCGTGTCTACATCAATCATGATTTGTTATTTACTTCCATAACAACTTTACTATATCCTTAATCAAATAACATTATCAAAAACCATAAAATATCATTAAATTCATACCTACATTAATCATAATCTATTATTTAACATCCATGATGCTACAACTATATCCGTAAAAAAATCTATAATAATGATTTAAAATTATGTGTGATATTGACTAAAGGGATAAATATGTGCAACCACCTAGCTTTTCATCATTGCAATTGGGAGTGTTAGCGCAGTCACATGCATATGCTTCTGCACATGCACAATCACAATTAACTTTCACCACTAATTGTTTGTCCTTCATATCTAGTGATGTTTACGGGCTAGGCCGTAGCTCAAAAAAATTTAAATTTAAAGTTCAAGTCTGTATTTGGCTAAACTCGGCCCATCGACCTGGATAATTATATTTCTTTGGTAAAAAATATTAAAATATTTTTATATTAATGTCTAAACATTTTATAATTAAATTAAAATAAAAATTATAATATTTTAAAAAATATAGTCCTTACTAGTGAGTCTACTTAACTGTAATGGTGTATATGGTATCATGGTATTAAAATATAGCAACGTCGTGGTTGATTGGTAATGATTTTTTTAAAAAATCGCCCTTAATATTAGTAATTACATAACATCTGTAACACATAACTTAAAAAATTATCAAATTCAAGTCTGCATCAACTGCGATCTGTTATTTATGTCCAAGACACTGCAACTATATCCATACTAAAATATCATAATCATATACCATAAAATATTATCAAATTCAAACCTGCATTAATCCCAATCTTTTATTTAAAGTCATGACACCAAAATTGTATCCATAATGAAATTTGTAATAACTATTTAAAATTATGTGTGATATTAACTAAAGGGGTAACTACATGCAAGTACCTAGCTTTTCATCACAGGGTTAGGAGTGTTAGTGCAATCACATGCATATGCACAATCATAATTGTCTTTCACCACTAATGATTTGTCCTTCGCATTTGGAGATGTTCAAGGGCTGGGCCATAGTTCAAAAAATTTAAAGTTCAAAGTTTAGGTTTGTATTTGGCTAAATCCAGCCCTGTACCTGAGTAATTATTTTTCTTTATTAAAAAATTAGAAATATTATTTTATATTAAAATTTTATATATTTTATAAATAAATTTAAATAAAAATATACTATTTTAATAAAAATATGTTCCTACCAGTGAGTTTACTCAAGTATAATGGTGCATGCTGTATCATGGTATTAAAAAATAGCAACATAATGGCAAATAAGTAACAATTTTTTAAAAAATTACCTCTTATTTTAAAAATTATATAATGTATGTAACATTATCATATACGTTAAGAATTATTAAATTCGTGTCTACATCAATCGTGATTTGTTATTTACATCCATGACAACATTACTATATCCATAATAAAATAACGTTATCAAATACCATAAAATATTATTAAATTCTTACCTACGTTAATCACAATCTATTATTTAACGTCCATGACACTACAACTATGTCCGTAACAAAATCTATAATAACGCTTTAAAATTATGTGTGATATTGACTAAAGGGATAAATATGTGCAAGCACCTAGCTTTTCATCATTGGAATTGAAAGTGTTAGTGCAATCACATGCATGTGCTTCTACACATGCACAATCACAATTGTCTTTTACCACTAATTGTTTGTCCTTCATATCTAGATATGTCCATGGGCCAGGCCATAGCTCAAAAAATTTCAAATTCAAAGTTTAGGTCTGTAGTTGGCTAAACTCAGCCTATCGACCTGGATAATTATTTTCTTTGGTAAACTTATTAAAATGTTATTTATATTAATATCTAAACATTTTATAATTAAATTAAAATAAAACATATAATATTTTAATTAAAAAATATTGTCCTTACCAGTGAGTCTACTCAGTTGTAATGGTGTATAGGTATCATGGTATTAAAATATAGCAACGTCATGGTTGATTAGTAGCGATTTTTTAAAAAATCGCCTCTAATATTAGTAATTACGTAACATCTGTAACACATAACTAAAAATTATTAAATTCATGTCTGCATAGACCGCGATCTGTTATCTATGTCTAAGACACCACAACATATCCATAATAAAATATCATTATCATATACCATAAAATATTATCAAATTCATACCTACATTAATCCCAATCTATTATTTAAAGTCATGACACCAAAACTGTATCCCTAATAAAATTTGTAATACCGGTTTAAAATTATGTGTGATATTAACTAAAGGGGTAACTACATGCAAGTACCTAGCTTTTCATCACAGGGGTTGTAAGTGTTACTGTAATCACATGCATATGCACAATCACAATCATCTTTCACCACTAATGATTTGTCCTTCACATCTGGAGATGTTCAAGGGCTGGGCCATGTTCAAAAATATTTAAAATTCAAAGTTCAGGTTTGTATTTGGCTAAACCTAGCCCTGCACTTGAATAATTATTTTTCTTTATTAAAAAAGTTAAAATATTATTTTATATTAACATCTATATATTTTATAAATAAATTTAAATAAAAATATAATATTTTAATAAAAATATGGTTCCTACCAGTGAGTTTACTCAACTATAATGGTGCATGCTGTGTCATGGTATTAAAAATAGCAACATAATGGCTAATAAGTAACAATTTTTTAAGAAATCACCTCTCATTTTACAAATTATATAACATCCGTAACATTATTATATACCTTGAGAATTATTAAATTCGTGTCTACATCAATTGTGATTTGTTATTTACATCCACGACAACTTTACTATATCCATAATAAAATAACATTATCAAATACCATAAAATATTATTAAATTCATACCTACGTTAATCACAATCTATTATTTAATATCCATGATGCCACAACTATATCCATAACAAAATCTATAATAATGATTTAAAATTATGTGTGATATTGACTAAAGGGATAAATATGTGCATGCACCTAGCTTTTCATCATTGGAATTGGGAGTGTTGGCGCAATCATAAGCACATGCACAATCACAATTGTCTTTCACCACTAATTATTTGTCCTTCATATCTAGAGATGTCCACGGGCCAAGCCGTAGCTCAAAAAATTTTAAATTCAAAGTTCAAGTTTGTGTTTGGCTAAACTTGGCCCATCGACCTAGATAATTACTTTTCTCTGGTAAAAAATATTAAAATATTATTTATATTAATGTCTAAACATTTTATAATTAAATTAAAATAAAAGGTATAATATTTTAATTAAAAAATATAATCCCTAATAGTGAGTCTACTCAACCATAATGGTGTATATAGTATCATGGTATTAAAATATAGCAACATTGTGGTTGATTAATAATGATTTTTTAAAAAATCACCTCTAATATTAGTAATTACATAACACCTATAACGTCCATAATATTATTATATGCCTTAAAATATTATTAAATTCATGTCTACATCAACTACGATGTGTTATTTATGTCCACAACGCCACAATTATATCCATAATAAAATAACATTATTACACACCATAAAATATTATTAGATTCATACCTACATTAATCCCAATCTATTCAATGTCCACGACAGCACAACAATATCTGCAATGAAATATGTAATAAAGATCTAAAATTAGGCATGATATTGACTAAAGGGATAACTGCGTGCAAGTGTGTAGCTTTTCATCATGGGGATTGGGAGTGGTAACGCAGTTACATGCATATGCAAATGCATATTAATAATCACAATCGTCTTTCACCACTAATCCATTGTCCTTCACATCTAGAGATATCTACGGGTTGAGCCTTAGTTCAAAAAATTTTAAAATCAAAGTTTAGCTCTGTATTTGGCTAAACCTAGCCCATCAACCTGAATAATTGTTTCTTTATTAAAAAATTAAAATATTATTTTATATTAATATATGTATTTTATAATTAAATTTAAATAAAAATATAATATTTTAATTAAAAATATAGTTCCTACCAGGGAATCCATTCAATCGTTATGGTGCATGTGGTATCATAATATTGAAATATAGCAACGTAGTTGTCGATTAGTAATGATTTTTTTAAAAATCATCTTTCATTTTACCAAGTACATAACATCCGCAAGATTATCACATACCTTAAAAAATTATTCAATTCATGTCTAGATCAACCGTGATGTGTTACTTAAGTTCACGACATTGCAACTATATCCATAATAAAATAACAGTATCACATACAATAAAATATTATTAGATTCATACCTACATTAATCACAATCTACTATTTGACATCCATGACATCACAACTATACCGGTCACAAAATCTATAATAATGATCTAAAATTATATGTGATATTGACTAAAAGGATGACTACGTGCAAGTACCTAGCTGTTCATTATGGGGATTAAGAGTGTTAGTGTAGTCACATGCATATACACATGCACAGGCATAATCACAACCATCGTTTACCATTAATTGTTCATCCTACACATCTAGAGATGTCCACGGGCTAGGTCACTATTTAATAAATTTTAAATTCAAAGTTCAGGTCTATATGTAGGTAAATCTGGTCCATCAACCTGAATAATTTTTTCTCTATTTAAAAATATTAAAATATTATTTTATATTAACATCCATATTTTTATAATTAAATTTAAATAAAATACATAATATTTTAATTAAAAATATAGTTATTATCGATGAGTCTACTCAACCATAATGGTGCATGTAGTATGGTAATATTAAAATAAAGTGACATTTTGGCTGATTAGTAATAATTTTTGAAAAAATTGCCATTCATTTTACCAATTGCATAACATCTGTAGCATTAACATGCCTTAAAAAATTATTTAATTACATGTCTACGTCAACCACGATTTGTTATTTATGTCCATGACACTATAATTATATACATAATAAATTAACATTATCACATACCATAAAATATTATTAAATTCATACATACATTAATTACAATATACTAATTAATGTGACAACACCACAGCTATATCTGTAATGAAATCTATAATAATGATCTAAAATTATGTGTGATATTGACTAAAAGGATAACTATGTGTAGTACTTAGCTTTTCATCATGTAAGTTGGGAGTGTTAGTGCAGTCCCATGCATATGCACATGTAAGTGCACAATCACAATTGTCTTTTGCCACTAATCATTTATCCTTCGCATCTAGAGATGTCCATGGGTTGGGCTACAGTTTAAAATTTTAATATTCAAAGTTCAGGTTTGTATTGGCTAAACCCAACTCGTTTACCTAAATAATTATTTTTCCCTATTAAAAAAATTAAAATCTTATTCTATATTAAAATCTATGTATTTTATAATCATCGCTATGTGTTTAGCCTTTAAAACTTCAAACAATGTGAAGGGCATGGCGTGCTCGACTTAAAAATAAATGATGGTTAGTTGTGGTCGAGCCTTTGAGCTATCATTTGATTAGAATTTGGATTAGGCATGATAATATGAAGGGGATAGGGATCGTCGGATGAGTCTCTCATCCAACTAATCTTAGATGGCCACCGTGAAGTGTCCATAAACTTAGAGTCGTCACCAATCATTTTAGGCTATGCAAGATCGAACGCCTATTGAAAACAAGATTACGAGTTAAGAAACTTGCAACATTGATTTTAAGTTCTACGAAGTCCAAAGGTTGGGCTCAGGAGTTGGTTACACATAGAGAAGGACGAGCATCCCCACGACACCTAAAATCGGTACCTATTATGTCTCACTTTTGTCTTGGTTAAATCGGTTCCATTTGTCTCTATTTAGATATAATTCTCTTTAATCCATGAAGTTTTGGAAAATGGAAATCTGACTTTTTTTAAAGAAAATTGGATCATCAATGCACCTCGAAGATGTGAGGAACATAAAGATTTTTGTGAAAATAATGTCCGGATTGGATTTTAAAAAATTTGATGTTTTGTATCGGCACTGGAGAGATACCAACATGAAACATCACCTTGTAAATTTTATTGGGAAAATGAATTTTAAATATGGATGCACAATAATCACTACAAAAGGAAACAAGTTGGTAAGGTGAAAAATGAGAAATACAATAATATCATAAACAAGCAATCATAAACAAAAAAACGTAAAAAAGAGGGATGCTCAAAATGTATCTTGTAATTGCCTTCGATTATTGAAGAATAACCGAGATAACAATTTTAGAGATCGGTTTGGCTTCTGTGGTAATTTGGAAAAGAAAGAAAATTTTATCAAAATAGTTTTGAGTCATTCGGAAGAGAGATAATTTTAAGTTTTTGAGGTAAAAAAGTAGGGTTGGAGTATCTTAAAATAGAGTTATAAAAATAGTTAAGATTAAAGTGGAAATTTAAATTTTTAATGAAAAAAGGTTAAAGCATCCTCTTTGAGTAGTGAGGTTGGAGTATCCCCAAAATTAGGAAAACATTAGGAACAAAGAGAAAATATGAATTAAAAAAAAACGAGGTAAGAGTATCCCCTTTGAGTAGTGGAGTTGGAGTATCTAAATTGTACTTTTTTTATTTTAATTTTGATCCGAGTCAAAAGGGGTTGATGTTGTGAGGGAGACCAAACGGGTGCATTTCAAAACATTTGAACATTTCGATAAAAGGAGATTAAAAATTAGGTTGAAAATTAGGGACAACATTATGTCCCCTCTATTCTCGCATTTTTTTAGGTACATCCGAAAGCTTTGGGGGTAAATGAGGTATCATTGGAAACATAACTCAACAAGGTTTAATATAAAAATATTCTAAAAATTCTAGAAAATCATTTTCTGGGCGGAATTAACTTTCAAAGTTAGGTTCATCTCAGCACTCGCACATGCATAATTAAAAGGGCATGTCGAATTTTGAAAAATCATTCTAAGCTTATCCGGGATCGTTGGATCATAGATAATACCTTTTTCAAAAGGGAATTCTGCGAACCTTTTTGGAACAATATCTAGAAATTTTATAAAAATCATTTGATGGGCTGAAGTGGCCCAAATAGAATGTTGCACATAAGTTCTAAGGGTTTCAGACAGCAAAGGTTTGAAAAATCATAACTTCCTTGTCCAGATGATTCGAGGGTAAATAACACACCGGTAGAAAGGTAATTCAATGCCCTTTAAAAAAAATTAGAAAATCAAAAGAAATATTTTATGGTTTGAAAATGATTTTTCACATTTAGATTTTAATGCTACTAGAGTAAAAACATGGGGATTATTTGATATTCTAATTTTTTAAAGATAGGCCTGGGTCTAAGACATTCGAAAATTCAAGACAAAAAGTAACATGGGCTTAAAAAGTTCATTCCATAATCTTGGAGTAGTTTGGGATGATGAAAAAATCATTGACCATGTCATAAAAGGAATACGAGACTCTAGATCAAGGATTAATACTAAAAGGATTTCTTTTCTTTTTTTTTAAAATGAACTTATTTCACCATGAATCCAGAGCTAAAATGTTGATTTGCCCCCCAAGATTTGGAGATCAATTTTTTGAAAACATTAACTCCATGCCACTCTTTATCTATTAAAGGTAACATGAATTTAACTTGGGGATGTTTCTAAAAATCAATTTGTAAGAAACAAGCAAGCATTTTAATAGAGATATCATGAACAAAATACAGTACATACAAAGGTAAACATGGATTAAACATGCAAACATGCAAAAATGATGTTTTGTCATGGAAATGGGTGACATAGTGCAAGAAGATGACAAATAGGGTGCATGGAGATTATATAAACATGTTTACACAAAAGAGTGGATTTTGGGGCTTTCAAAATAGCATTTTTATTTCATGAGCCTCCTTAAAACATGAGAAAAATATTTGAACATGCCTAAGACACATTAAGATGACCATTTAAATGTGAAATAGATATGTAAATATGAAAGGAAAATGGAAAAAGATGCATGAAAAGATGCTATATGATGATGAAAATGAAGCATGGTAAATTTATATATCTAACAACATCAAGGAGTCAAGAGGGTCATCAGGATCCTAGAACAACCACAACCAAGGCAACGAAGATGCATGGGAGTATTAGGAGGGTCATGGTAACATGAAGGGCTCACTAAAATGAAATGGATGATCAAAACAGACAATATATGGAACAAGGTAAAAAATATACTGGCAAAAGCTTGAAGTTTCTTTTTTTTTTAAAAGTAGTAACATTAAGGTTAGTTTTTTCCCTTTTTTGCTATTATTTAGCAAGAAAAAGGTGAAAGGAAGAAGCTTTTTGGTAATATATAGTTGCTAATGGGGTGGTTTAAGGATGAAATTGTGTGAAAGGTTAAGTTTTTGAAGGTGTTCTAATGGTGGTTTTAGGGAGCAATAGAAAAAAGTTGGTTAAAGGTGAAAGGCAATGAAAATGTGTTTTGGTAAGTTGTTAGACCTGGAGTTAATGAAAGATTTATAAGGATGGATGAAGAGTTTTCAGGGATTGCTGCAGAGCTTCTTTGAGAGCTGAGAGTTTTTTTTCAGATGGGAGAGAGTCTTCCTTAAATAGCTAAAAGTCCTTCCTTTCAATCTAATGCTCAGCCAATGCCTTTAGGAGACAAGGCAAAGGCATTTTTAATTTTCTCTCCTGGACCAGGGAACATCTTTACCTACCATGCTCAGCTAGTTTTCCTCTCATTGGTTCTGTTATGCTGACAAAGAGAGCAGAAAAGCTACAATAACCTCTCAGCTGATAATATGCCTGCCACCCTCTCACAACCATATATCTTGTGAAAATGACCTTTGTCATTAGTTGTTTGGGCTCTAAAATTTGTTTAAATTTGATCATAGGCCTAAAGCCAAGGTTTTTAATGTTTTATGATGGTTTCTTGGTGCTAAAAACATATTTGAATTAGATTTTCAAAGGTTAAAAAATGGTCCAAGCAAGGCAAAATGCTTTATTGTATCAATACAAAACATGTTGTATTGATACACAAGGTAATTTTTACCCCTGAGTATTGATACATGGAGTTGTGTATCGATACTAAGAGCAAAAATTATTTCTAGTCTCGAGACATAGAGGACTGTATCGATACTATATGGACCTGTATTGATACTCATGCTTGTGTATTGACACATTTTGCCAAAAATTATAACTTTAGCTACTGCTAGGGCCTGTATCATTACAAACATGGCAAGTATCGATACCAAACCCTTTAGTATTGATACGACATGTGAAAATTTAAGTTTTTTGCACCGTAAAGGCCTCTTATCAGTACTCGTGTACCAATATAACTTGCACATACCTGTGGCTTCTCAGTTACCTTAACTTAGTCATAAACGGTGAGAAATTAACTTGTGTATTCATCTGAATGACCTTGGTGACACCATGAAAAGTGGCCTTTGATGCCTCAATTTTATATTTTTCTTTAATATGGCATATAGGCATTTTAGACCTTCCTAAAAAAATTTTCACATGTTATCCCCTAATTTTTATTTTTATTTTTTGACTTTATCATCTTTTACCTAACTCTTAGGATGCTAAAAACTGGCCTAGACAAAATGAGGTTTTTACAATTGCCCTTCCTTAGCTCTTGCTAAGTGTTAGGAATAGGTCAAAGATAAATAGAAACCATTTTGTTCAAATGGGATAATAGATTTGTGTGCTCGCTAAGAAGTGGAGAGTTATTAAGTATCATGTCGAGAATGGCTTAAACAACCTACAAAAAAAAGATTTTGATGAGTTTTGTAAGGTTTGACCTCCCTACTAGGCTTTTTTTTTTAATTTTTTTTAAACAGGTGCTATCAACTTTAACAGGCTTCGAGGTAGGTAAAGAAAGATGTCCATATCTCAGTGGACTAAGATAAATAGGTGCCACTAGCTTGTGTGGGCTTTAAAGTAATTAAATGTCCTATTCTTTAAGGATTGAGGTAGGTTACATGGTGCAACCACCTTGTGTGGACTTTGATAAGTGTCCTATTCCTTGAGGATTGAGGTAGGTAGTTGCCATCAGCTTGTGCAGGCTTTGAGGTAGGGAAGCATCCTGCTCTTTGAGGATTGAGGTTTGTAGTTGCCACCAGCTTGTATGGGCTTTAAGGTAAGGAAGCCTCTTGCTCTTCAAGGATTGAGTTAGGTTGTTGCCACTAGCTTGTGTAGGCTTAAAGGTACAGAAACGTCCTGCTCTTTGAGGACTAAGTTAGGTAGTTGCCACTAGCTTGTGTAGGCTTAGATAAGCATTCTGCTTTTTAAAGACTGAAAGAAAATAAGTTTGAGATACTTTTCTTAGATGATTTTTAATAAGCTTATAAGGTTAAAGATACTTACTTGAGGCCTTTTGAGGTTTTTTGAAATCAAAAAATTATACCTTAGGTTCCCTATAAATTTGACTTCTATATACGAAAGCTGATACTGTAAGATATTAAATACTGCATAATGCATAGAGATACAAATGCCTACCTAATTTATGCAAGGGTTATGACTTTAAAAGCCTGATCCAATGGTTGGTTTTAGGCTTTCTTCGACTTTAGTGAGGTGGCCTTTTGCCCACGGTTTGTCAATCTTGCTTTAGATTTCTAGAGGCTATAAGTGTTAAGGTTATCCCTTCTTTGAAGGTGCATAAGGTTCATGACCATTGTCTAGGATAAGGTTTTAAGCATATTTTCCAGATGTGGGGTCCCAGGGCATGACTAGTTGTGGCCCCAAGAGTTCATTCTTAGTATTTAAACATGAAACGAAAATTTTTGAAAAATTTTATCTTTTCAAGTGACGTTAAGAAATCATGTTATTAGTTTTGTCCATTTATCAAGCTTTATAAATTAATGGATAAACATGATGCAACATGGAATCCAGGGTTATGAAAAGGTTTTATAAGAAATCAAATAGTTGTATTTTCATTTAAACATAGAAGGTACAAGTTGTGACAAACTTATGAGATTGTGAAAAATTTTGAAATACAAAAGAGATAGAAGGAGTCTTCTCGATCAATTGGCTTTGATGTTAATGACATGAATTCTTCATTGACTGCCTTCAGAGATTTATCTCGAGCAATTAATCCTTTTGGTATTGGCCAACTCATAAGAAGATTCATTTGATTACCCCATCGTAGAATAGGACCTCAAAGTTAGGCGGTTCCTATTTTTTGAGTGCATGTATGGATGAGGTTTTGGTAGGGTTGGTAAACACAGAACATATGGGTTAGGTTATGACTTGAGGTCTTGGATATGGGGAAGTTTAGATTTGGGATAATGATGGTTTGGGCTTAGCTTGGTTTGAATGAAGAGGTCTGATCACTTAAGCCCCTCTCGGATTTTCAACTTAAGCTAGTTTTCTCTTTTTTTTTTTTGCTTTTCTTTTTGTTCTTATTATTTTCCTTGTATTTTTCCTTTTTTTTTGGATTTTTTTATGACTAGTAAGTGAGGTACTAAGAGGATGCCCTTTTAGGTTTTCATCCTAAAGTCCTTTCAGGTATAGTATTTCTTAACAGAATCAAAGTTCACGGGGCTGGGTAGGTCACTACCATCCATCTCACTTAAGATTAACACTCCTCTAGAGAAAACACATTTCACCACGTATGGCCCTTCCTAATTCGGGGTCCATTTTTTGTGAGTATCTTTATGGATTAAGAGAATTTGTTTAAGCACTAGGTCACCTTCTCAGAACTAACGAGGACAGACCATTTTGTCATGGGCTCTCCTCATACACTTTTGATACATCTGCCTATGATAGATTGCTTTGATTATTTTCTCTTCGATAAGATTGAGCTGTTTATATCGATTTTTAACCCATTCAACCTCTTCAAGTTATGATTCCATAAGAACTTTAAGGGAAAGGATTTTAACCTTGATAGGTAGGATAGCCTCCACGCCATAAACCAAGGAAAATAGGGTAGCACCTGTAAAAGTTCGTACGACTATGTGATAAGCATGTAAAGTAGAAGGCAACTTTTCATGTCAATCTTTGTACATCTTAACCATTTTTTCAACCATCATCGTGATATTCTTGTTAGCTGCTTTAACTGCTTAGTTCATCTTTGGATGGTGAATATTAAACTGCGAGCATATTACTTGCATCATCTTGTTTTTTAGTTTGCATGCATTATCAGTAATGATTTGTTCGGGCAGATCATATCTACAGATGATATCTCATTTCATAAATTTGCACATGACATATTTGGTGATGTTGGCATAAGAAGCTACCTCTACCCATATTGTGAAATAATTAATCGCGACTAAAATAAAGTGATGCCTATTAGAAGTCTTAGCAGTAATCGGTCCAATCATGTCCATGCCCTACAGGGAAAAGGGCCATGGAGCTATTGTAACATGTAGAGGTGTTGGTGGGACATGGATCTTATCAGTGTAGATTTGGCATTTGTGACACTTTTGAGCATAGTCAATGCAATCTTTTTCGGGAGTTAACCAATAATAACCTAATCGTATGACTTGTCTTGCCATTTGATGTCCATTAGCATGCATACCATAAATTTTTTTATGAACTTTTTCAAGTATACTTTTGGCTTTAGAGGCATCCACACATCGGAGTAACAGCTAATCACAGCCTTTCTTGTACAAAATCTCACCATCCAAAATGAAGTTCGTAGCTAATCATCTGATGGTTCTCTTATCAGTTTTGGTGGTGCCTTCTGGTTACCATTAATCCTTGATGTACTAAAGGATATCGTAATACCATGGCAAACCATTATTCTTTTCTTCAATTGGCAATGTGCCAAGGTTGAATATATACTCATTTGGATAGGAGCAATGTTTGATTCTCGATTGACTTTAAACATGAAAGATAAAGTGGCCAAGGCATCAACAATTTGGTTTTCTTCTTAAGGTAAATGTTGAAAGCTAATATCATCAAACTCTTTCTTGAGCTCCGATATCAGATTCCTATAATTTAGCATCACGTGTTTGCCATTCTTTCCTCAGTTGGTAAATGACAAGAGTTGAATCTCTAAAAACTTATAATGTTCGAATGCCCTTTTCAATGGATGCCTAGAGTCCCATGATGCAGGCCTTATATTTGGCTATGTTGTTGGTGTAGTCAAAGTTTAATTTGGCTGTGAAAGGTTAATGGTTTCCTTTGAGTGAGATAAAAATTGCCCCAATTCCATGCCCCAGTGTGTTTGAAGCTCCGTCAAAGTACATTTTCCATGATGACCCATACTTGATCATGTTTTTTCCCTCAGATATGCACATCAAGTCTTCATCAGGGAAGTCATAGTTTAAAGGCTGATAGTCATCTGTGGCTCGACTTGCCAAAAAGTTTGTTATTGCACTGCCTTTAATGGCTTTCTGGTTTACATACATTATGTCAAACTTAGAAAGTATAACTTGCCATTTGGCTAATCTCCTGGACAAGGTGGGGGCTTTACACAAATATTTGATGGGGTCAAGCTTGGTAATTAACCATGTAGTGTAGTACAACATGTATTGCCTTAACCTTCGGGCTATCCAAGCTAAAACGTAACATAGCTTCTTTACGAATGAATAATTATTTTTATATTCTGTAAACTTTTTGCTTAAGTAATAGACAACCTGTTCCTTCTTTCCTGATTCATCATGTTGTCCTAATGCACAGCCCATTGACTTGTTTAGGATTGATAGATACAAAATTAGTGGTCGTCTGGGCACTGGTGGCATGAATACTAGAGGGTTTAAAAGTTAATGTTTGACCTTATCAAAAGCTTCTTGGCATTATTGATTACATTCTTCAGGATTTTATTTTTTTAGTAGCCTAAAGATCAGATTGCATTTGTCAGCCAACTGAGATATGAATTGGCTATGTAGTATAGTCTTCCCAAGAAATTTCTCACTCCTTTTTGAGTTCGAGATGGTGGTGGGTTTTGAATAGCCTTAACCTTATTAGGATCCATCTCTGTTCCTTTCTCACTCACAATAAACCCCAATAATTTACCAAAGGTGACACCAAATGAATTGGTATTTACGTAGCCTTTTAAAGAGTTTTCATAGATTGGAAGCATGTTCACTCTCTTTTGTCGATTTGGTGATCATGTCATCCACGTAGACCTCTATTTCTTTGTGCATAAGGTCATCAAACAATGTTACAATAGCCCTTTGGTAAGTTATCTCATCATTTTTTAACCCGAAAGGCATGACTTTATAGTAGAAAGTTTCCCACATGGTCACGAAAGTGGTCTTTTCCAAGTCTTCAGCTGCCATTTTGATTTGATTATAGCCTGAAAACTCATCCATGAAAGAAAATAGTGCATTTTTAGTAGTGTTGTCGACTAAGGTATCAATGTGAGGCAAAAGAAAATTATCCTTGGGGCTAGCTCAGTTCAGGTCCCTGTACTTGCATTTTACCATTCTTCTTAGGAATTGGGACAATGTTGGCTACCAATTCAAGATATTTGGATACCTCGAGAAATCCCACTTTAAATTGTTTATTGACTTCTTCCTTAATCTTTAACTAGCATTTTTGGTTTCATCCTCTTTAACCTTTGCTGGATTAGTTTGCATTCAAGTTTGAGAGGAAGTTTATGAACTACAATATTGGTATCTAATCTAGGCATGTCTTGATAGGACCAGGCAAACACGTCTCGATATTCCTAAAAGAGACTTATTAGTTCAGCTTGAGTTGATGGCTTTATGGCGATTCTAATTTTAACCTCTTTTCAGTCTTCCTTTGTTCCAAGGTTTATGGTTTTAGTAGGTCCTTCATGGGATAATATTTGTTTTTCTTCCTATTCAACTAGTCTTAGTAGGTCTAGGGGTATGGGGTTCTCTTCAGAATCTTAATCAACTTTAACTTCACAAACATAGATCTGCTCAAAATTGATTTCTAAAGCTTTAGTATGAACATTCATGTCATCTTCATTGAAACACCTGAAAATATGAAAAATAACAATATGGATAGAAAAATATATGAAGAAAGGTATAAGGTTGATAAGAACTATGAATACAAGAATGTATGCAAAATGTTCAATCATTTTCATTGATAATACTTAATAAAAGTTGCCTATATAAAGGATCCTATAATGCTTTTGGACGAGAACATCTAGGTTTAGTTCATAGCATTACTTTGAAATAGACTTGAACAGTCCAAGAATCTTAGTCTCAGTCCAAACACTTGGAACAAACCCTGAAGGGCACAGACCAGTGTCTGGATGTGTGGTTGACATCTCTAGCTCATTAATTGCATTGATAAAGAAATCCTCAAATGCCTTTTTCAATATGAGCACAGCATTAGCAGAACCAGCATTTACATGTCCCCCTAGGTGAAAACTTTCCCGAAGTGGTGGGAACATCATTCGTTCATCTTTCGTGTCTCATTTTGATAAATGGGCCATCCTCTTCTCAAACTTTTTTTGAGCTTGTTTTCTTTTCTGTTGTGCACTATGTTTGAATCCTAACCCTCTTTTGTCAATCTAGTTGATCACTTTTAAGAATTTGATAACTCTTTGAAGGTATTTTTTTGAATCTTTTTTTGGCCTAGGCACTTTTGTCAATAGTCAACTTCAAACCCATATGAGTAGCCTTTGATAAGTGAGGCTGAACTATTGGTAACCCTTCCTTGACATAAGTAACATTAACAAACTCAAAGGATTGTAAAAAAGATTATGACATATCTTTATTAGGTTCAACATATGGAGCATCAGTTAAGGTGGCAACAATGATATCTTCTTCTCCTTTAATAGGATGACTTTATTCTCGATGATGAATTTTAGCTTTTGGTGCAAAGATGAAAACACTGCTCCAGCAGAATGAATCTAAGGCCTTTCCAATAGGCAGTTATATGATGAAGCCATGTCCACCACGTGGAAGTTAACTTGATAAGTACATGGGCTAACTTGGAGTGGAATGGTGATGTTCCCTAAAATATTCCAACAAGTTCCATCGAATGCTCATACAGTCGTACACTGTTATGAATATGAGATGCGTTAGTAGGGAGCTTATTTAGGCATGACATGGGCATTACATTTAAAGCCGACACATTATTGATGAGCACCCTAGGCAATATGGTGCCTTTACAATATGTGGTGATATGGAGAGCTTTGGAATTTCATCTTCCTTCATGTGGGATTTTATCATCGCTGAAAGATATGCAATTGGTGGTGGTGATGCTAGTCACTAGGCGATCCAACTGACCTATAAAGATGTCGGGAAGGACATAGGCCTTATTTAAAACCTTGAAAAGGGCATTCCTATGAGTTTCCGAATTCAATAGCAGTGACAACACAAATATCTTGGTGGGTTGCTTCTTTAACTGATCGACGATGTTGTATTTATGAATTTGAAGAATTTTGTGGCTATTTTCTCGCTCACTGGATCCTTGACAGTTATTAATTATAAGTTTTTGGTTTTAGACTTTGATGCTTGATAAATGAGATTATCATTTTCTTGTTAAGTGTTATTTTTTTAAGCTGTTAGGGTGTAACATCGACTACATAGAGTTAGGTGACTTACTTTTAAAAGGTCAACACTTACTGCTTGCTAGCTATATTCTTCGATGATTAAGGCTTTGCTTTCATAGTTCTAAGGAACTGCGTTATCATCTTTAAATGGGAAGGGAGATGGAAGTTAAATAATCATCTTTAGCGGAGGCTGAACAAAGTCAACTTTAACTTTCAGTTGATTGTTGTACAAAATCAATGGCTTTTTAATCTCATAAGGAAGATTGCCCTTTTCTTTTTTTAATACATTCACAGATGATGTTATGTTTGTAGACTCAGTATCTGGGTTTACTTTTCATCATAGAATTCGATGCTACCCTTATTCATCATCCTTTGAATCATAGTATGAAACTCTTTACATATTTTAAGAGTATGGTCACAAACAATATAGAAATCATAGAAGTTGTCAATCCTTTCTTTTATTTTTTCTATTGCATTAAGTAGCTTAGCTTACACCAGGATTTGCCAAACCATATTCATTGATATCTAAACTTCTTCTATGTTTTCTACAATCTGACAGTTTTTTTCAACAATCATTTCTTTTAGGTCTAACTCAGCATGAGTTTGAGTGAACTGGCTTCAGTGCTAGATTTTGATTGGTTACTAGCCTTCATTTTTCCTTTGCATTTGTCCTTGCAGATATTTTTCCTATTCAATTCATTTTTCATGGCCTCATCGATCCTCCCACAGAGTATAACCATATCCATGAGTTTTTCGGGAAGCTTCTCGCTACCTTTTCATAATAATGGGCTTGCAAAGTGCCGATGACTCTAACAATCATCTATTTTTCTATCAGTAAGGATGAATCTGGGTAGCCTCTTCCATCCACCTTGCAATATACTACCTAAAACTGTTATTAGCTCTTTCTCTTATGCCCATAAGAGATAGAAAACTAGAGATTTGACCATCGATAGGTTTCTCCTCGTCAGTAGCATTGATAGACAGATTGGCATTGATAGATAAATCGTCATGTCTATCCCATTCCTCGTAGAACTTGATTTTGGATCGATCCATCATCCCCATCTTTAAGAATAATGGACAATGTTGTAAGTCATGTTCTTGACTGCAGTAGCAGCAAGATGTATTAATGGCATTTCTTCTTTGACTTTTGTTATCTGTTACTATTCTAGTTTGTACAAAAGCCTGCCAGACCTTGCTCATTGAGGTTTTGACTTCTCCCATGCTTCTTTTAATTCGATAGCCTTTTTAATCGCTTATCATATTCACTCTCTGTTCAGCATGATTAGGGAGTGGGTTGGCCCCCATATTGGGTCTAGGACCTTGCTCAATCTTGATTACTTTTTTTTCTAGTAGACCCTACACCTTTCTTTTGAATGAAGTGCAGTTCTTAATGGAATGGCCTTGCGCTCCCACATGGTATTCATAATAAGCGTTCTCATCATACCATTTAGGGTACGATAGTGACCTTTGGTTCATGAACACTGGGGCCACTAGTTTGCCTGCCAATAAGCGAGAGTAAATCTCTTTATACGAGTAAGGGAGTGGTTCAAAGTGCTCATTTTCTTAGGGTGCTTGTTGCTTATTCGGAGCTCTTGCATTATGCATATTGCAAGGCCATGCATTCTAGGTTACACTTTGCATGGGATTTGGTGCAAAGCTTATTGAAAGAGCAAAACTAGTAGTATGGACTGGTTGTGGTGCTGATGAGTAAGGGGTAAGACCTACAGTTAACATGCTTGGGAAGTACATAGGCTGTCATGGATGCAGACTTTGATTAAACCTAGCATAGTTCTCGCCTATAGCATTCACTTCCCTCATCCTACCTTTATTTGCCATTATTTTGACTGATCTAGATGCTTCCCTGATAGATATCCTGTCGCTCTTGATGGTGTTTTTAATCATTTCACCTGATATGACCATATCAACGAAATGTTTTGTGGCATTTCCTACTAGCCTTTCATAGTAAGTAGCTCGTAGTGAGGCAACAAACATAACTTTGATTCCTTTTTCAGTTAGAGGAGGGTGAATCTGAGCTGCCTTCTCCCTCTATCTCTAAGCATACTCCCTAAAACTCTCAAAAGATTTTCGCTCCATGTTAATGAGAGAAAGACAATTTGGAACCCAATCAAACACATGCTTATATTGTTTTAGGAATGCATAAACCAAGTTTACCTATGTTTAAATTCTTGCAGGATCAAGTCCTATTTACCATCAGAGGGCTACCCCAGTCAGACTATCCTGGAAGTAATGGATCAGTAGCTTCTCATTCTCTTTATGTCCCACTATTTTATGATAGTACATGCAAAGATGGGTAGTAGGGTCAGTAGTCCTATTATACTTTCTGAAATCAGGCACTAAAACTTAGGTGGAATGGCGAGGCTTGAAACTAGCCCTAATGACTTTACATCTATGATTCTAAATTGGTACTTTTTTCCACAGCTCGAAGACGCTTCTCTAATAAGTGATACTTGTCCAAATCTTCATCATTTTTTGAGGGTCTCTTTGTTTTCTCTTACTTTATGTGCTTATCGAGGTTCAGGACTATAGGCCTTGACGATGAAGAGCCTGTGCTTTGAAATCCTTAAATTAAGTGGTACGCTATTGCAGGATTGATATAAATAAATGGCTAAGATGGTAAGATGTTCATTGCCAAAAGGTGCTGCCCATGTAGTGCCCCTTCTTGAGCATTCGTGGCCTTAGTTCCACTATTCAAATTGTTTTCAGGGTGGGCTGGTTCTTTCTCATCTACCCTATTTCTTTCAATGTATTGGACAACAATTTAATTAGCTCAATGATCTGTGCTTGAAATTCCTTATTCTTATGGAGTGCCTGCTCTTAAGACTTTCTATACATGAGTTTGAGTTTTTGATATGGGCCTAATGATCGTTTTCCGTTTCTTTTCGATGATTGAGAGTGGTGTGCAAGGGTAAATTATAGATTCTATGTTTTGGATCACCTTCACTTTAAATTATTTTCGAATTAGGCCTCTGGTATGTTCATGGATATGTTTGATGCAATAAGGATGAATGAATAAAAACAATGAAAGGACTATGTTAGTTATGCAAATGCAGAAAGGACAACTGGATAAAGGGATAACTCCACCAATAGCATTTTTCATTAAAGCAACAAAATGTGTTAATTACAAGTGATTACGTTCGAAAATGCCTAACATAGTTACATTGCTTGATTACATGGTCCAAGAAATACAATAACTCTTACTCGTCGGCTCTGGTGGACAAGATATCACGTGTCAGGGATCAGGCTACATCCATCATGCTCTTGGCCTCTAATTGAGCTACCTAGATCTGGTTTATAAGATGGCGATGATAGTCTTGATAGTTTTGGCGTGCATGATCAACACTTAAAGCCATTATTGCTTCTGCTGTTTGGAGGCTCTCACTAGTGTGTTGACTTAGTCTTGGCATGCTTGAAGAAAATGCTCTAAATCTTGAATTCTGAGTGTTAAAACCCTATTTTTGGCCTGGTTCACTCTCAAATCTCAAACTCAAGCCTCTAACCGTTCATTCCTCTTTCGATAAGTTGATACAAGAGCTTAGGTTCTAACAAGCTTTTCCCTATTAATCCTAGCAGCTTCTCTCTATTGGTATAGCTCCTTATCAAGAGTAGTAATTTTTATTCTCCACTCGACCAATGACTTTAAAGTCTTCGAGACTCGTTTGCTTTATTAAGGGCCACATAGTCTCTTTTTAAGCTCTCGAGATCTTCTTTAAGGTGGTTTTTCTCCATGACAACCTTGCTTATCTCATCATCCCTGAGGTAGAGGTCCATTTTAAATTGACTATTTTCCTCCTTTAATTGAGCGATCTCTTTGGCAAAGGTTGCCTTTTCTTACTCAAACTTTTGCTTGAGCAATTTAATTTTAGAAGGAAATTCATCAATTGATATTTATGATATTCTGATATCAAATAGGGGTACAATGTCATTAATTCAACAGATCCTTCATTCATCATATCCTGGGGTCATATTACTCTTTTTCTAATATCTCTCCATGCAACAGGTTTGTTTCCATGCATGAAAGGCTAGCTAGACTTTTAACTTGTAGTTAAGCTCACCATAGTTAAAATCCCATAACTATAGGTCTTAAATGAAGTGGATGAACTAACAGTATTAGAACTATCAAAGGACTAAAAGAGGGGTGCAGCTAGTACTCCCCTTTAATCCCATGAGTGGTACATAGCTGTAATCTCTGCACCAGTATATAACTATTTATGGGAAAAACCAAAAGGCCTTCCATGTTACCTCCTCTCCCTTGAGGTTTTAGAACTTTTGAACTCATTGCTCTTCCAATTTGTCTTAAGGCCATTCCTTCTCAAGTACCTTAGAGATAGGGCTAAAGGTAGGTAAAAAGCAGTGCAACATCTTACTTTTTTTTCGGGCAAAATAACTGATAAGCTAAATGTGAAAGAGCAGTGCACACTTAATGAAATGACCTGTACCCATTTTTTTGCAAAAATTAAGAGCTCGAATAGTTTCGGCAATAATGGCTAAGGCAGGATTAATGTTGTAGGATAAATAAGAAAAGACATCTGCTACCGTGGCTTTAACATAGCTTAACATCTTAGGGAATATACCTAACCATATATCACCAAAGTGTATATATCTTAGGTTTTATGGATGTCAACGGCATTTGCCATTGCTTTTTTCAAACTAGCCCCTCAGATGCATTCACTGTTCCCCTTTGTTTTGATATGACTTTCAATCCAAAACTCTATCACCCCAAGTATTTGAGCCAATTTTTTCTTGAAGGTTGGAGGATTTAATGCTTTACAGTATTTCTTCTTGACCTTTGCCCTTCCAATATTGAGTAACGCAGTGTATTCATCAACCATGGGGACCAAGTCTTCATGATTGAAAGTGAAACACTGGTATGTTGGATTCCAAAACTGAAAGGCTGCTGGTAACAAACTAACACCCAAATGAACTTGAAGTAGAAGAGCAATATCTCCATATCTTTTAGTGAATGATTCCCATTTAGTACTAACCCAATTGGTCCATAAAATCTTTAGATATTGCCAATCATTTTGACAGTACCCTATCTTGATCTTTTCATGCATTATTGAGATATGCCCCAGTTTAAAGATGTCTCCATTTTCATGCTGTCGACGCTTCGACCATGCTCGAAGTTTTTCAAAGGGTTTTAGCTCTGAAGTGGACTGTTGCTCTATAACAGACGCCCCTTGGTGAACATTGGTCCATTAGAGCTAATTGTCCCATGATGATAGTATTATGATGAAATGATGCATGGTGAAAAAGAAAAGCAAAAAGAGAATGAGTTAATAACCAATACAAAATAATAGGTAAAAGATAAAGAAATGAAAGAATAGCAGCAAAAGTGTATCACAAAATTTGCCCTAAGAATAGGCAGTATGATGCCTAGCGCAGACATGATGAATATAAATGTTGAGGCATTAAACGAGTAGCATACCAGCAAGCTGATATTAAAATTGCCTCTTCACAAAGCAACATGATACCTCACAAGGATTAAGACTGACCATCTAAATGGTGATTTTCATTCATCACCATCTATGTTAAACACGTGCTATGCCATCATTTGGGTAGCATGATAGCTTATCTTGGTTAGATACGACTATTTCAAGATGGCATTGCAGGTAATGGCATTCACTTGTCCTTTCCCGCATATTAAAAAGGATTTGCCACTGAACGTCATGACACATCCTAAAGGAATGATCATAAAAATAAAATGACAAATGCGAGTGACAACACTATCCCATAATCGCACGTATAACCAATGGTATATAGGACTAAAGTTAAGAAATGTTTCTTCTAGTGACCCTAATCTTTGAGTCATTCTAGCAGCATTTGGTATAGGTTGACATGGTATGGGTTTAAGTTGACACCTACTTTGGTACCCGATTTGCTCTTCCATACGGTAAGAATAGTCGAGGCACCCCGATCCTAAGCCCATTATAGGTTTGGTGGAATGGGTTCGATTTAATGGATGTATTTCTCGATGCAAGTGCGAAAGGGTATTCACGAGAGACATAGGTAATTTACATCCTAAAAGATCTTGGCATGCCTATGCAGAGGGTTACTCACGAAGGCGGATGGCTTATTTTCTCATAATAATTAGGATACTAACCACACCATGGTGTATGGTAGGAATCTAGTGCAAATGCAAGTGCATGGTGTGTGTCGAGGAAACAATCAAACCTTTTTGTTTCACTCCCATATTACCATATTTATTCAAATTAATATTTATTTAGGCATGAATAATCCTTAACAATCACATGACAAAAACATAAAGAATATAGATTAGTAGGCAAAAAAATAAAAGAGAATTATATCAAATAATTATGCAGACCGAAAAACTAAGAACCAAGTGGAAGTAACTAGTTACATGCCTAACTCTCTAAAATGGTCCTCAATGGAGTCACCAAGCTGTCGCCACATGCTCGGCCTTTATAACTTCAGATGATCCGAAGGGCATGGCATGCTCGACTTTAAAATAAATGATGGTTGGTTGTGGTCAAGCCATTGAGCTATCCCTTGATTGGGATTTGGATTAGGTATGATAATATGAAGTGGTAGGGACCTTTGGATGAGTCGTTCATCCAACTAATCTCGGATGGCCACCATGAAGTGGTCATAAACTTGGAGTCACTACCGATCATTTTAGGCTAGGCAAGATCAGATGCCTATTGAAAACAAAATTACAAGTTACAAAACTTGAAACACTGATTTCAAGGTTTATGATGTCCAGGCGTTCATTGGTTGGGCTCAAGATTTGGTTTCATGTAGGGAAGGACGAGCATCCCCACGACACCTAAAATTAGTACCTACTAACTATGTCTCACTTTAGTCTCGATTAAATCAGTTCCATTTGGTTTTTGTTTAGATATAATTCTCTTTACTACATGAAGTTTTGGAAAATGGAAATTTGGTGTTTTTTAAAAGAAGTTAGATCACCGATGCACCTCAAAGTTGTGAGGAACATAGGGATTCTTATGAAAACAATGTCTAGATAGGATTTTAAAAAATTGGATGTTTCATATTAGGCACTGGAGAGATACCAACATGAAACATTATCTTTTAATTTTATTGGAAAAACGAATTTTAAATATGGATGCACAATAATCACAACAAAAGGAAACAAGTTGGTAAGGTGAAAAATAAGAAATATAATAATATCATAAACAAGAAATCATGAACAAAAGAATGTAAAAAAGAGGGACGATCGGACTGTATCTCATAATTGCCTTTGATTATTGATAAATAACCGAGATGACAATTTTATAGACCGGTCTGGCTTCTGTGGTAATTTGGAGAAAAAAGAAAATTTTTCTCAAAGCAGTTTTGAGGCATCCAAAAGAGAAACAATTTTAAGTTTTTAAGGTAAAAGCGGGGTTAGAGTATCCCCTCAGCAAGGTGGAGTCAAGGTATCCCCAAAAATAAAGTTATAAAAATAGTTAAGATTAAAGCGAAAATTTAAATTTTTAATGAAAAATAGGGTTGGAGTATCCCCAAAATTAGGAAAACATTTAGGAACAAAGAGAAAATGTGAATTAAAAAAGGGGCTTGGAGTACCCTTTTGAGTAGTGGAGTTGGAGTATCTCCATTAGCAAAAATTTTAATATGAAATTTTACATTTTGTATTTTAATCTTGATCTGAGTCAAAAGGGGTTGATGTTGTAAGGGAGACCAAACGGGTGCATTTCGAGACATTCAAATATCTCGATAAAAGGAGATTCTAAAATTAGGTTGAAAACAGGGGACAACATTATGTCCCCTTTATTCATGCATTTTTTTTTACATTAAAATGCTTTGGGGCGTAAACAAGGTATCGTTGGAAAGGTAGCTCAACAAGGTTTGATATAAAAATATTCCAAAAGTTCTAGAAAATCAATTTCTAGGCGGAAATAACTTTTGAACGTAGGTTTATCTTAGCACTAGCAGCATGTACAATTAAAAAGGTATGTTGGATTTTAAGAAATAATTCTAAGCTTATCCGGGATCATTAGATCATAGATAACACCTTTTTCCAATTTTGTGAACCTTTTTGGAAAAATATTTACAAACTTCATAAAATTCATTGGATGGGCCAAAATGGCCCAAACAGAATGCCGCACGTTGGTTCTAAGGGTTTCAGACAGCAAAGGTTTGAAAAATGATAACTCCCATGTCCTGGATGATCCAAGGGCAAATAAAACATTGTTAGAAAGGTAATTCAATGCCCTTTAATGGAAAAATATTAGAAAAATCAAAAGAAGCATTTTGTGGTTTGAAAATGATTTGCAAAATTTGGGCTACAGTATTGCCAGAGCAAAAATAGAGGGATTAGTCCATATTTTGATTTTTCAAAGATAGGATCAAGTCTAGGACGTCTGAACGTTCGTGATAGAAAGTAACACGGGCTTCACAAGTTCACTTCATAATCTTAGAGTAGTTTGGGATGATGGAACAACCTATTAACCATGTCACAAAAAAAAACACGAGACTCTAGATCAAGGATTAATACTAAAAAGATTTTTTTTTTTTGAAAAATGAACTTATTTCACCATGAATCCGAGCTAAAATATTGATTTGCCCCCAAGATTGGAAACCAATTTGATGAAAATCAGTTTGTAAGAAACAAGCAAGCATTTTAATGGAGATATCATGAACAAAATATAGCACATACAAAGATAAGCATGGATTAAACATGTAAACATGAAAATATGATGTTTTGTCATGGAAATGGGTGACATAGATGCAAGAAGATGACAAATAGGGTGCATGGAGATGATATAAACATGTTTATACAAAAAAGTGGATGTTAGGGTTGTTAAGACAACATTTTTATTTCATGAGCCTCCTTAAAACACACAAAAAATATTTGAACATGCCCAAGACACATTAAGGTAACCATTTAAATATGAAATGGATATGTGAATATGCATGAAAATGGTAAAATATGCATAAAAAGAGGCTTTATGATGATGTAAATGAAGCATAGTGAATTTATATATCTAACAACATTAAGGTGTCCAGAGGGTCATCAAGATCCTAGGACTACCACAACCAAGGCAACAAAGATGCATGAGAGTCTTAGGAGGGTCATGGCAACATGAAAGGCTCACTAAAATGAAATGGATGATCAAAATAGAATATATATGGAACAAGGTAAAAAAATACCAGTAAAAGCCATAAGTTTCTTCCTTTTTTAAAGCAGTAACATAAAGCTCAGTTTTTTCCCTATTTTTGCTATTGTTTAGCAAGAAAAGTGTGATAGGAAGAAGCTTTTTGGTAATATGGTTGTTGATGGGGTGTTTTACGGATGAAAGTGTGTGAAAGGTTGAGTTTCTAAAGGTGTTCTGGTGGTGGTTTTAGGGAGCTACGGGAATGGAGGTTGGTTAAGGGTGAAAGGCAATGGAATAGCATTTTGGTAAGTTGTTAGAGCTAGAGTTGATGAAGGATTTGTGGGGATAGATAAAGAGTTTTCTGGCATTGGTAGAGAGCTTTTTTGATAGCTGAGAGTTTTTTTTTTCAGATGGGTGAGAGTCCTCCTTAAATAGGTAAAAGTCCCTCCTTTTAATCTAATGCTTAGCCTATGCTTTTAGGAGACAAGGCAAGGGCATTTTTGATTTTTCTCTCCTAGACCAGGGAACATTTCCAGCTACCATGCTCACCTGGTTTTCCTCTCATTGGTTCTGTCATACTAAGAAAGAGAGCAAAAAAGTGGCAACAACCTCCCAGCTAATGATATGCTTGCCACCTTTTAACAACCACATATCTTGTGAAAGTGACCTTTGTCATTAGTTGTTTAGGCTCTAAAATTTGTTTAAATCTGATCATAGGGCCAAAGCCAAGGTTTACAATGTTTTATTTTGGTTTCTTGGTTCCAAAAACATGTTTTAATTAGATTCTCGAAGCTTGAAAAAATGGTCTGAGCAAGGTAAAATGCCTAACTGTGTCAATAATCAAGGTAATTTTCACCCTTAAGTATTGATACAATGAGCTGTGTATCAATACTCATGCTTGTGTATTGATACATTTGATCAAAAATCATAACTTTTGTTACTGCCAAGGCCTGTACTAATACAAACATGCTAGGTATCGATACCATACCTTGGTGTCGATACTAAACCGTTTAGTATCGATACTACATGTGAAAATTCAAGTTTTTTGCACGGTAAAGGCCTCATATGAATATTCATGTACCAATATAACTTGCACATACCTGTGGATTCTTAAGCTACCTTAACTTAGTCATAAACGGTGAGAAATTGTCCTATGAATTCATCTAAATGACCCTGGTGACACCATGAAAAGCGACCTTTGACGCCTTAATTTGTTATTTTTCTTTAATATGGTCCATAGGCATTTTAGACTTTACTAATTTTTTTTTTGCTTGGCACAGTGTTGCCTAATTGTGCCTGGCAACAAGGGACCTGACAGTCATTCCCCAGTTTTCATTTTTATGTTCTATTTTTATCATCTTTTACTTACCTCCTATGGTGCCAAAAACTGGCTTAGACAAAATAAGGTGTTTATAATAATTAGATTTAAATGAAAGATATATTATTTTAATTAAAAAATACAATCCCTATGAATGAGTCTATTCAATTGTAATGGTGCATGTGGTATCATAATATTAAAATACAGTAAGGTAGTGGCTGATCAGTAATGATTTTTCAAAAAAACACCTCTTATTTTCCAATTGCATAACATCCATAACATTATCTCATACCTTAAAAATTATTAAATTTGTTTCTATATCAACCACAATCTGTTATTTCTGTCCATGACACCATAACTGTATCCATAAAAACATTATCACATATTATAAAATATCTTTAAACTCATACCTACATTAACCATAATCTATTATTTACCGTTAATGACAACACAATTATATCCATAATGAAATCTGTAATGACAATCTAAGATTATGCGTGATATTAACTAAAGGGATAACTACATGTAAGTACCTAGCTTTTCATCATTGGGGCTAGGATTGTTAGCCTAGTCATAAGCATATGCAGATGCACATGCACATGCACAATCACAATCGTCTTTGACCACTAATCGTTCGTCCTTCACATCTAGAAATGTCCATGGGCTGGGCCATAGTTCAAAAAGTTTAAAATTCAAAGTTCAAGTCTGTATTTGGCTAGTTTTAGCCCATTATCCTGAATAATTATTTTTCTCAATTAAAAATATTAAAATGTTATGTTATATTAATATCTATATATCTTATAATTAAATTTAAATAAAATATATAATATTTTAATTAAAAAATATAAATTCCTACCAGTTAGTCTACTTAACCATAATGGCGTATATGACATCATAGAATTAAAATATAGCGACGTAGTGGCTGATTAGTAACAATTTTTTAAAAAAATCACCTTTCATTATACAAATTATGTAACATTCGTTACATTATCAGACACCTTAAAAAGTATTAAATTCATGTCTACATCAATCGCTATCTATTATTTACGTCCATGAGACCACAGCTATGTCCATAATAAAATAACATTATCACATACCATAAATTCTTATTAAATTCATATCTATATTAATCATAGTCTATTATTTAACGCCTTATGACACCACAACTATATTCGTAACAAAATCTGTAATAACAATCTAAAATTATGCATGATATTAACTAAAGGTATTACTATGTGCAAGTACATAACTTTTCATCATGGGGTTGGGAGTGTTAGCGTAGTCAAATGCATAGGCACATGCATAATCACAATCATTTTTCACCACTAATCTTTCATCCTTCACATCAAGGAGCTATCATAGTTTAAAAAAAATTTAAAATTCAATGTTCAGGTCTGTATTTGGCTAAACTTGACCCGTCAACCAGAATAATTATTTTCCTCTATTAAAAATATTAAAATATTATTTTATATTAGTATCTATATATTTAATAATTACATTTAAATAAAAATATAATATTTTAATTAAATGATACGTTTTCTACCAGTGAGTCTGCTCAACTTTAATGGTGCATATGGTATCATAGTGTTAAAATACAACAACGTACAAGTCGATTAGTAATGATTTTTTAAAAAATCACCTCTTATTTCACCAATTACATAACATCCATAACATTATCACATACCCTAAAAATTATTAAATTCATGTCTACATCAACCACGATTTGTTATTTACGTCCACAACAACACAACTATATCCATAATAAAATAACTTTATCACATACCATAAAATATTGTAAAATTCATAACCACATTAATCACAATCTATTATTTAATGTCCATTGCACCACAACGATATTTGTAACAAAATCTATAATAATGATCTAAACTTATGTGTGATATTATCTAAAGGGATAACTATGTCAAGTACCTTACTTTTCATCATGGGCGTTAGGAGCATTAGCGCTATCACATGCATATACACATGCGCATGCACAATCACAATCATCTTTCACCATTAATCATTCGTCGTTCACATCTAGAGATATCCATGGTCGAGGCTGTTGTTCAAAAAGTTTAAAATTCAAAGTTCAGGTCTATATTTTGCTAAAGCCAACCTGTTAACCAATATAATAGTTTTTCTCTATTAAAAGCTATTAAAATATTATTTTATATTAATATCTATATATTTTATACTTAAATTTAAATAAAAATGTAATATTTTAATTAAAAATATGGTTTCTGCCAATGAGTCTACTTAGCTTATGGGTCGTATTAAAGAAAAATATAAAAATGAGGCATCAAAGGTCACTATTCAAGGTGTCACCCAAAATCATTTAGATGAGTACACGGGTCAATTTCCCACTGTTTATGACCAAAGTGAGGTAACTCAGGAAGCCACAAGGATGTACAAGTTATATTGGTGCATTGGTATTGATACCGAGCTCTTACACTGTTAAAATTCAAATTTTCACTTGTAGTATCAATATAAGAGCGTTTAGTATTGAGACCTAGTAAGAAGAATCAATATTCATCATGTTTGTATTGATGCAAACATTGGCAGTAGCTAAAGTTATGATTTTTGGCCAAATGTATTAATACTCATGGTTGACTATTGATAAAAGTCCACGATGTATTGACACATACCTCTAAGTCTTGAGATTGGAAACATTTTTGGCTCATGGTATCGATGCAAGCTTCATTGTGTTGGGATGGTTTTCATCTATTCCATTCCATGATTTTCTTCCATACATGCTACATACCTCTAACCTTTCTCATTAATTTTTGACTATCTTATGCTTATTGTGTTTGGATGAATATTTTTCATTCCATTCCATGACATGATCTACAATAATGCAGGTTTATTTTGCATATTCATATGTCATCTAGGCATTTGTTTGCATTTTGAACATTTGATGTTTGTTTAAATGTCATATAATGAAAGCTTTTTCATGCCTTTGTTGTTGAATGCTATTGACATATTATTTAGTTCATCATGGGATTGTTGAAATATGACTTATTGTGTGCCTATGGTGCTTTGGAAAATAATCCCCTAAGGTAGACTAACAAATAATGGGATTCAAAGGTCAAATAAGGCTAAATAAAAATCTTAATCTATTATTTTTAACAAGTTGATGCTTTAATTTAGTGTAAAATCCAGCCAGCTATGTTCGGATTCAAGGCCAAATAAGGCTAAATAAAAATCTAAATTTTAGCCCTAAAAATAATTAGTTGTCAACTAGTTTGATTTAATACTTTGGTGAGAGCTTTGTGTTGTTAAACAAAATGCCATGGTTAATAGGTCATTTTGGAACTCTGTTAGCCCCATGGCTGAGAATGTACTCAAGAAACCACTAGCAAGGACCATTAGGATCAGACATTTCACATGTTCAAAGCTTAATTCGTGCTTAGGAAAATTAAAAGTAAAAGTAGCAAGATTCAACTACTAGAAGTAATTTCACCTAATTGGAAAAATTATTTTCAAGCCACAAAAGATTTTCATGAATTTCTATGATATTTTTTCTTCAAGTTATCTTTCCAACAAGCTCCAGTTTGCCCCCAGAAAAGCTCAAGCGAGGAAGTTATTATTTTTCGATCACATGTTGTCTGAAACATTTAAGTCTAACAATAAGACTACATTACGCTCCAAATTTTAACCATCAAATGATTTTTATTCAATTTTTAGAAAATTTTCCCAAAAATTCAATAAAATTCCCTTTCTAACAAGGTATTGTTTTGTGACTTGGCGAGTTTGAACAAGTTTAGCTTGATTTTTCAAAGATTGTTGCATTTATTCCCTTATACCTATTTCCTATGCTAAATTGAATCCTACTTTAAAAAGCATTTTCTCCTAGAAAACAATTTTTTGGGACTTTTTGAATATTTTTCTGTTAAAGGTTATCAAGTTACCTTTCCAATGGTGCCTTGGTTTTCCCTTAAAACATTCAGATGAACACGAAATAAATTAATAAGTCAAATAGCACAAAGTTGTCCCTTGTTTTGGCTTTGGGCATATTTAAGCAATTATCTTGGACCATTTCTTGAAGCATTCGAATGCTTCAAGATGAACTCGATTAGTATCTAAATAAACACTTAAGTCACGTAAGGTACCACGAGGCACAAATCAAGCCTAATCATTCCTAAAAAAATTAATTTAGCAAAAATTAATTTAGCCATTTTTCTTAATTCTTTGATTTTAAGCTAAAAATCATCTTTTTAATTAAGTATATCCAAAAATACTTCATTTCCCAAAAATTACCAATTTTTCACCAATATTAGTTTTTTTAATCCTTGTTTTTTGAAAATTTTAGCAAAAACAAAAGCTTATTTCGCTTAAGTTTTCCTTAATTTTTCAATCAAATATCGATTTTTGTGCTTTAATTAATCTTTGAGTCTAAGCACATCTTTAAGTTGCTAATCAGCTACTTCTAGATAATCGATGACAACTATGAGCTACATCATAACTGACCTTCCCTTTGATGTTTTTGGTTGTATTATTTTTACATATTATTACGATTTTGTCTTACTAACATTTTTCTTTCTTTGGTGACAATTTTGTGTTTTTTTTCTCAAATTATATCTTTTTTTTAAATTAATAAGGTAATTCTTTTTGTTAGGGCCTTCAGGTACTTAATACGAAGTACCCTTTCAAAAACTAAATCTAGAAATCATTCTAGCAAAATCTCTATGTTTCACCTTTTTTCACCAGTCTAGGACATAGGGAGCTCTAAAATTTACTCATAAACCCAAGTTTATCATTTTTCAACAATTCATTTAAGCAATAAAAATGAATTACACAAAGAAAAAAGATAAAGTAAAACTGAGAAAACTAAAACCGAGATAACCTATGGTAGATTATATTGATTTAGGGTATTATGGGGGTGCTAACCCTTCCTCATGCATAATCAACTCCTAATCCATTTACTGAACTCTAGCATTTGAAGACCTTAAAATTGAACCTTTGCATTTTAACAACTCCAAGTACTAGTTTTAATAGGTGTCCAATCATACGTAGGCTAAATGATCAGTGGTGACTTAAAGTTTACAACAACTTTATGGTGGTCATTAATTATTAGGTTGATGAGCAATTTATTCAACAATTTTCCTTAATCTCAAGACAAGAAACACTACTTTCCTACCCATACCATGTCGAAAATTCCACTAAGAAGTCTAGTGTATTCTTTCAAAAAAAAGGATATTATGACAACTTGGTGATTTTGTTGGGGAATAGTTAGAGTCTTATGCCTATAACTAGCCATATCTTATCTAGTCCTTAGTTTTCCTTGGTTTTTTGTTGTTATTTAGCTATATTCTTCTTCCTCTTTTCGTACATCATTTTCTACTTAACCTTTATATGTTAATTTTTTGCTTATGTTTGTTTCTTATGATTTTTAGAGGTTTCCTTTTTCAAAAATTAAATATTGATTTTTTGGAAAAGTAAAAAAGAGTAAAAAGGTTTATTGTTTCTCTAACGCATACTGCTCACTTGTATTTTCATAGGTTCTTGGCCTACTCGTGGAAAGAGAATAAAACCCAATATTAGGAGTAATAAGCTAATCACCCCCATGATGTCAACTTTTTGATAGGGCTAGCAATATCTCCCAAGATATAACTTACCTATGCTTTCATGATAATTTACTTATCCAATTGGGCATAGGGAAATGCATCCACCAAAATCCAACCTTTTCTACTAAGCCTGCAATGGACCTAGGATCGAGATGCCTCAACTATCCTTACTGTACAAAGGAATAATTTAGAAAGTAATTAAGAGTCAACTAAACCCCATATATGAGCCACAGGCTAAACCATGTCAAACCATACCAAAATGCTACCAGAATTACCTAGAGAATAAGACACTCAAGGAAACACTCTCTACTTTTCACTCCTATGTATCATTATACATAGGTAACAACGAACAAACATTGTAACCAATGTTTGTACTTTACAACCCATAAGGCATCTTATGCCTTAATAATTTACGATGTGGCATGCCGTTATGTTGTCCAATGGACAACTAATATCCATTTTTCCTTAGGTGATGGGAAATGAATATTGTCACCTACAATCCCATTTTCTTGACTAAGAAAGGCATCATATGCCTTAATTTGCCAAGGACATGCCTTTATGCTACCTAACGGACAACTAAGATTCATTATTCCTTAAGTGATAAAAAATGATTGTGTAAGCTATCATCCCATTCGAGGCCCCCTATTGCCTTATTGGGAATAAATTTAACTTGGGGTAAGTTGCTAAGCTATCCAACCAATGGCTTAATGTTTGCCAATAACTATGCTAGGATGAAAAAACATCATCACCTAGGTTACTAGTTCATACCCTTTTGTTAGGGATTAACTTCACTCAGTGAGGCTATTATGCTATTTGACTAATGGTTTAACACCAACTAGTGTTTAGGTGATGCTGAAAGTACATCATTACCTAAATAGTAATTTTATCCCAAAAGGTATCGCATCACTTTCATGGAGACAAAGTTCATTTAGACATGCCACCATGCTGTTCGCATCAACCTAGGTCATGACCAAAAAGCAATTTTGTCTGTACTCTTCTTATATGCACTGTAAGGCATTATGTAGACACCTAATTTTCTTCGTACTCTTCTTGTATGCACCCCAAGGCATTGTGTAGATACATTTAACTTGGTTATTTCTAAATAATTGATGACAATTACAAGATACATCCCAATTGACCCTTCTCTTTTCTTTTTTTTATATGATTATTTTATGTAATATTATCTTATTTTTTCCTTTGCCTTACTAACATGTTTCTTTTCATGATTTTTATTTTGCATTCATATTTCAAAATTGTCTTCAAAAGTCAGAAAATGCAATATTTCATGTTAGTATCCCTCCAGTACTTGACATGGAATATTAGAAGGTTAAATCTAAAGATCATCTTTGTTGAAAATCTCTATGTTTCCCATCTTGAAGGGACACATATGGGACTAAAATTTCATTAAAACAAGGATTTATTACTTTATACAAATTCACACATAAAAGGGGATTATATAAAAAATAGTGACAAGTCAAAAACCTAGAAAACTAAAATCAATGTAAAACATGGCTAGATGGTATTGATTTAGGGCATCATGGAGGTGTTAATCCTTCCTTATTCTATTATCAAATTTTTGGACCATGTAGACCTTGGAATCAATTTTTTGAATATCGATTTCAATTGGCATTTGATCACACCAAAACTAAATGATCAGTTAAAGATTCTAAATGTTTGCCATTTCATGGTGACCACCTAAAACTAGTTAGACAAGCAATCATTCGATGATCTTTCCCCATGATCAAGAATTAAGAATCCATAATTTCTTACTCCTATTATGTCAAAAAGAAAAAGTCTCAGTTAAGAGGACACTTTTTCATCGAGAATTTTATCATTTCTCTTAGATATTGAGTCGCGTGTGTTTACCATTTCATGAGATTTTGCAGGGTATATTGTGACAACTTGGTGACTCCATTGGGAAAGATTTAAAGTGTCACTATCTTACTTGATTCTTAGTTCCCTCAATCTTCTGTCATTATTTAACTATAATCTTGTTCTATCCTTATTTATTAATCTATTACCTATCATAATTTTGGTCTTATGCTTGATAGGGATTGTTTTGTTCCCAAATAAATGTTCATCAATATAATTGTCGCAACATATCTATAGGTGCGTACGACTTAAAATATTTTCCTGACTTGAAAATGTCTTTTTAACTGAGATTTTTCTTTCGTGATGTGATGAGAATGAGAATGTATAGATTCTCGACTTGTGGTACCATGAAAGGGACCATAAGATGAATCGCTCATCTTATTGGTCTCAGATGACCACCACAAAATGGCCAACGCTTGGAGTTGCCACCGATCATTTCGAGCTAGGCATGATCGGATGCCTATTGAAACCTATGTTTTGAGTTACAAAACTCAAAACATCGATCCCATGGTCTACGTGATACAAAGATTTATCGTTTGGGTTCTGGAGTTGGTTACGCACGATGAGGTACAAACCTTTCTATGACGCCCGAAATCGGTACCTTACTAGCTATATCTTATCTAAGTTTTGATTCTTTTGATCTTAACTCATCATATTTTGATATAACCCGATTTTGATGAGAAAGATTTAATCTCATATATGCTCAGAGAGATGGAGAATATAGAGATTTTCAATAAAAATGACCTTTGGATTTTACTTTGAAAAATGGAATATTTCACTTTAGGCACTAGAGAGATACCCATGTGGGATATTACCCTTAGTTTCATTTGAAATTATTGGAAAACATGAATGCAAATAATCATCATAAAGAAATTATGTTTGTAAAGCAATAAATGAAGTAACGTAACATGGATCATTCAATGCAACAATAAAGAAAAGGGATGGACTATTGGAATTTATCTCGCAATTGGCATCGATTATCTAGGAATAACCGAATTGATAATTTTTGAGATGCATCTGGGTTTCTTGATTGAACAAGGTTTGTTTGACACAGTCATGAAAGTTTGAGAAAGGGAAAAATTTAATTATAGTCGAGGACAGGGTTGGAGTATCTCCTCAGAAAGATAGGGTTGGAGTATCCTCGTGGATGACAAATAATTTTCACAAAGGAAGATTTTTCAATCTTAACAATTTTGAAAAAGCGGGTTTGGTGTATCCCCTTGGAAGGTCAGGGTTGGATATCCCCAAAAGTGACATGTTTGACACTCTTTAGAGAAGTTGAGTTGGAAAACTTAAGTTAGCAAAACTTTGTGATTTAGGAAATGTGTGAATGTTTCGACGATTTTTGACCAAAAAAATTATTGTGAATAAGGACGTTAAAGATGTAAAATATGTTTATGCCTTGATACGAGCCTATGGGAGGTAAAAACATGTTCTTGAGGCTGATCGGGGTGCTATGGTGACATTTAAATGTCTCGAGATGAAGCTTAAGAAAACAATTCAATTTTGACCATAACTGAAAACAGGGGACAACATCGTGCTATCCTGCTTCCCGAATTTATTCTAAATTGGTTTGAAGGCTTTAGAGGGTGGACAAAACACAATTAGAAAGGTAACTCGATGAAAGTCAATCTAAAAGTGTTCCTAATATCCCAAAAAGTCACTTTCTTGGAAAATAAATTTTCAAGTTTGGATTAATTGTGCTGCTGGTAGAGCATATGAGGGATAAGCTGTGTCAAAATTTAAAAAATCACTGTAGACTCATTGGGTATCGAAAAATTGCAAGTGATACCTTTATAACAAGGGAATTTCATGAATATTTTAGGAAAATGTTTGAAAAATTTGGAAAAATCATTTAGTGGTCTAAACAGCCCAACCAGAATACATGTTCAAATTCTAGAGGTTCCAGATAGTTTAGATTTGAAAAATCATAACTCTCTCATCCAGAATGACCTAGGGGTGAATAAGACATCATTTTAAAGATAATTTGACACACTTTGAAAGGAAAATATCAAAAAAATCATGAAAAAATTCGTTTAAGATTTTAAAGTGATTTTTGAATTTGCAACAGTTGTGCTGCCAGTAGGGGGCAAAGCAAAGCAGGGGATATTTCTTATTTTCTTTATGTTTACGGGTCTAAACCTGAGTCATTGACATTCAAACATCTATGACTGAAGGGAAAGAGTGACATGAGCATTAAGAACTCATTTGCATAGCCCCAAAGTAATTTGGGATGATGAAACAGCCTATTGATCATACCACTCAAGGATTGACTCAAAAACAAGGAACAAACATTTAGGGAACAAGTGCAAGGTCATTTTCATTGCAAAATCAGAAGATTTGAGTTTGTTTAACCAAGATTTTGGATCTGGAAAACTTAATATTTCCTAAGATATTTTGCTAAGTTCAAGGAAAATGCTAAATCCATGCTAATCCTCATTTGTTAAGGTTAATATACTTGGCTTAGGGAGGTTTTGAAAATCAGTTTTTGATAGCCATCAAACATGCATTTTGATAAGGGGAAGACAAAAAACATACAAGGGGATGGCACATAACATGAATGGGGATGCTAACTTTACCAATGGTCTAGATAAAGGAAATGTTATACATTTTGACAAGAAAATGTTATAGATGCTGAAAATGCTAATGATTTATGACAAGATGCAAGCTAATGTATAAATATGCTTGAAATATGCTAGGCTAATGATTGATACATGGATTAATCATAACAAGATGTATGGATATGGCATAAAATTTATGAGCAGGAGCTATTAAAATAATAAGGATGAAATAGGGCATTTTGCACATCAAAGGGGCATTAAGGCATCTAAATCCTAAACTACCATAACCAAAAGCCATAATAATGCATGAGAATCCCAAGAGGGTGATGGAAACATGGAGAGCTCACTAAAATGGTGAAGACGCTAAAAAATATAAAATACACATAATAGAGTAAGAAGTTATACCAATAAACTTTAATTTTTGGGTAAATAGTTGAAGTAGTAGAGATGGCTTGAATTTCCCTCTTTTCCTTATTGTTAATAAACAAAAAAAAAAGAGAAACAATGAGGTTTTGGTTCTGGAATCGATGAGGGTGATTTTCAGAATATGTAGAGGTTGAAAGTGAGTGTTTTGGGGCTATTTTTAGGTGCTGAGTAAAGAGCTACAGGATTTGGTTTTCTTAGTGTAGGAATCTGTTTTGGAAGTTGAAAATGAGCTGGAATCTAACCTTTTTTAGCTTATATATAAGTGGTCTATTTATACCAGTATTTTAGAGCCAATTTAGAGGTGTTTTTGGTCATTTCTCAAAGGGGACAAAGTGGTGTTAGCTTGCTGGCTATAGAGTGGTTGTAGGAAGCAACTTGCTACCAATGTGATGGACATACGGTAGCTGGTTTAATGCTGAAATGATTTTCTGGCAAATAGGGTGGCTAATGGTGATCTTAGTCAACAACCTAGGGAGTAGGGTGATCATCTGATATTGACCTTTTTGATTTAATTTAGACTTAAAAAAATGTTTCGATTAGTTCAAAAGTCCAAATTCATAATTTGATATGGTTTTGATCTTTTTTGAAGCAAAAAAATAAGTAAAAATCAAGTTTTTGATCAATGGTAAACGAGTAAAAAAAATGCTGGGATCGTGGAAAATCAGCCTAGTTGCTAAAAAAATTAGCCGAGATAAAATAAGGTGTCTACAGCTACCTTTCTTTGACCATTGCTAAGAATTAAGAATAAGGCAAAGACAAATAGACACTATTTTGTCTGAGATGGAATGACGATCCCTAGAACATTTGCAAAGAAATTAAATTATAATTAACTTTGATGTGATAAGTGCAGTGTATTAGCAGCAATCTTGATAAAGGTTTAAATGAATTTTGTAGGGTTTGCCTCCTTACTAGGGTGTTAAGTTTTCTAAGGTTTAACCCTCTTAGGCAGGTACAGAATAATGTGGATTTTTGATGTGGGTGTCGCCAGCTTATGTAGGATTTGATTCGAGTGTCGCTAGCTTATGCAGCCTTTAACTTAGATTTGGGTGCCACCAGCTTGTGTAGATTTTGACTCAGACTTGGGTGTCACTAGCTTGTGTGGACTTTGACTCAAACTTGGGTGCCACCAGTTTGTGTAGGCTTTGAAAAAGTGCCACTGACTTGTGGGCTTTGAAAAGGTGCCACTGACTTGTGGGCTTTAAAAAGATGCCACTGACTTGTGGGCTTTGAAGAGGTGCCACTAACTTGTGGGCTTTAAAGAGGTGCCACTAACTTGTGGGCTTTGACAAGATGCCACTGACTTGTGGGCTTTGAAAAGATGCCAATGACTTATAGGCTTTGAAGAGATGCCACTGACTTGTGGGCTTTAAAAAGATGCCACTGACTTATGGGCTAACTTGTAGGCTTTGACAAGGTGCCACTGACTTATGGGCTTTGAAAAGGGTGCCACTGACTTATAGGCTTTGAAAAGGTGCCACGAACTTATGGGCTCAATGTGGGTATGATTGGCATCAGGTTATTTGCAGACAAGTTTATTGCCACTAGCTTGTATGGGCTTAAGAAGGTTTCTTGGTAGGTGCCTCCTGAATAATGCTTGGTTTACGATGCTCAGAGTTTTTACTAGGGACTCCTTGGAGGTTCAGTAAACTTGGCTTGGAGTGATATTTTAAAAATGATGATGTATGATGGTAATGTGAATACATGATGTGGAATGCTATCATGATTGCATGATGTGAAGTCTAATATGAGAGATAGTCGTAGTTTTTCTTGTACGTCATTTAGACTCTCATAGAGATGGCGATTTATCTTTGTTGCAACTATGGACTTAAAATTTTTCCAATCCTACTGGGGATTGTAGGTTTTACCAGCTTCACTAGGGATATGACAAAAATCTATTCTTAAGAATTTGGATTATTACCTTTTTTGATTTGGGAGGCTTAATCATTTTCCTGACAATTGAAAGGCATTGTTAAAAATTGGGAGACTATTTGACTGATTAGGTTGATGTCTTTGGTTTTGATAGGATTCTGATAGAATGCATGGGTCGATTTTTGGTTGGTTTAAAATGGTTTTTTCTTAAGATATGGCTTGTGAAAGCAAGAAATAGCTTGGTGTATGGTCATGCCGAGTGGGTGTTTAGACGTGAAAAGTCAATGATTTTGATAATCAGGGCGTGAGTGGAGTTTCTTATGCTTTTTTTGTCATTTCGATGTAATATCCAGATGTCCTAATGCATATTTTGGTTAATTATCAAACATTATCAGTTAAATGACAAGTACAATGTAAATTGTATAGGGGTTAAAAAAACAAGGCAATATTTATTCATGACAACAAAGAGACATAACTCAATATAATATTTGACAAGCAATTGATAGGGTAGTGAGAAAGATGATCTTTTGGGTGAAGGATGCCTCTGACAATCATGACATGGATGTTCTTTAGGTGCTTTTCAGAATCTTTCTCGAATAATGAATATGCCTAGCATGAGCTGATCTTCGAAAGATCTCTAGGATTGCTTTGCATTGTCCTGTAGGTACTCTTAGTTCATGCCCCCTCAAAATTGATCTTCTCAAATCACCTTTGCAGGTTTTCAACTGTAGTTGGGTTGGTTGCCTAGATGACCTTTTCAGATTTTTATCTAGAACCTTTTTGTTTTCTTCTTTTTTTTTTCCTTTTTTTTTGGTTTTTTTTGTTTTGTTTTTTTTTTTGCTTTCTCTTTTTTTTAAAGGAAGCCTTTTTAGGTTTTTACCCTTTATATGTAATATTTCTTGATGGAGACTGAGCTGACTGGGTTGGGCAATACATTGCTGTCCATTTCTGACAAGATTAGGGCCCTTCGGAAGAAGGCTTGCTTCATGACATATGGTCCTTCCCAATTAGGGGTCCACTTGCCCCATGCATCTTTGTGAATTGGGAGGATTTTCTTTAATACCAATTCACTTAGGTGAAATTGTCATGGGCACATCTTTTGTCATGGGCTCGGATCATACGTCTTTGATTCATTTAACCATGGCAGATGGCTTTCATGTATTTTTCCTCGATGAGGTTGAGCTGGTCATATCTGTTCTTGACCCATTTGGCTTCTTTAAGTTTGGTTTCCATCAAGACTTTTAGAGAAAGGATCTCGACTTTGATAGGCAATACAGCTTCCATCCCATAGACAAGAGCAAATAGGGTGGCACCCGTGGAAGTGTAAATTGAGGTTCGATAGGCATAAAGTGCAACGAATAGCTTATCATGCCAGTTTTTGTAAGTCTTGGCCATTTTCTCAACTATTCTTTTAATGTTTTTGCTGGCTGCCTTGACTGCACCATTTATCTTTAGGCGATAAGGGACAGAATTATGATGCTGGATCTTGAATTGTGAGTAAACCGCTTGCATCATTTTATTATTTAAGTTGCTTGCATTGTCTATGATAATCTGGTTTGAGAGACCGTATCTGTAGATGATGTCCCACTTGACAAACTTATAAACGGTTAATCTAGTGACATTAGCATACAAGGCAGCCTCCACCTATTTGGTGAAATAGTCAATCGCTACCAAGATAAAATGATGCCCAATGGAAGCTTTAGGGGTGATTGGCTTGATCATGTCCATGCCCCACATGGAGAAATGCCATGGAGCTGTCATAACGTGAAGTGGCACTGGAGGGACATAGATCTTGTCAACATAGATTTGACACTTATGGCATTTTTAGGCATAATTGATGCAGTCTCTCTCGAAGGTTAACCAGTAATAACCCGCTCTCATGATTTGCTTGGCCATCCAATATCCATTAGCATGTGTGCCACAAATCCTTCATGAACTTTTTCTAGGATCTTTTTGGCTTCAGAAGTGTCAATGCATCTGAGCAATACTTGATCGTGACTCCTTTTGTATAAGATTTTTCCATTGAGAACAAATCCCATAGCTAGCCTTCTAATAGTCCTTTTATCGTCTCGGTTGCATGTTTGGGATATTGCTGATCCTTGATGTAATAAAGGATGTCATAGTACCACGATAGGCCATCCTTCTCTTTTTTGACATTATGACAATGAATGGAGTTGTGTAGATGTTCATCTGGATGTTAGCAATGTCCGACTCTTGGTTGACTTTAAACATGGTTGCCAAGGTTGCCAAAGCATCAGCTATTTGGTTCTCTTCTCGAAGTAAGTGTTAAAAACTAATATAATTAAATTTTTTTTTCTTTAGCTCAGCTATTAGCTTTCCATACTGCATCAACTTGGCATCACGAGTTTGCCATTCCCTTTTCAATTGGTAGATAACTAGGGCTGAATCATCTAACACCTATAAGATCTTGATATATCTCTCAATGGCTGCTTGAAGCCCCATGACACAAGCTTCATATTCTATGATATTATTCATGTAGTCAAAATTTAGCGTTGTTGTGAATGGATAATGACTCCCATCAGGTGACATCAATATTGCCCCAATTCCATGTCCTAGAGTGTTTGATGCTCCATTAAAATACATTATCCAGGATTGATCTTGGTTGGAGGCATTTTTGTCTTTAGAAATGCATATTAGATCTTCATCTGGGAAGTTAAAATTTAAGGGTTCATAGTCATCTATTGCTTGACTTGCCAAAAAGTTAGCTATCATATTGCCCTTGATGGCCTTTTGACTGACATAGGCAATATAATATTCAAAATGCAGGATTTGCCATCTAGCTAGCCTTTCTGATAATGCAGGGGCTTCGCATAGATACTTGATAGGATCAAGCCTTGTAATCAACCATGTGGTGTGATACAGCATGTACTGCTTGAGTCTCTTGGCTGTCCACACTAAAACACAACATAACTTCTTGACTGTGAAGTAATTGCACTCGTATTCTGTGAACTTTTTGCTAAAGTAGTAGATTGCTTGTTCCTTCTTTCCTGACTCATCATGCTGCCCTAATACATAACCCATAAACTTGCCGAAGACTGCTAAGTAAAGGATTAAAGGTCGACTGAGCATCGATGGTACCAACACAGTGGGCTTGATAGATAATGTTTGACTTTATCAAAGGCTTCTTGACATGCCTCATTCCACTTTCCTGGATTTTGTTTATGAAAGAGTCAAAAGATGGGGTCGTATTTATTAGTGAGTTGGGATATGAATCTAGTAATGTAGTTCAGTCTCCCTAAAAAGCTTCTCACTTCCTTTTGGGTTTAAGGTGGTGGCATATCTTGAATGACTTTAACTTTGTCTGGGTCAACTTTAATCCCTTTTTTGCTTACTATAAAGCCTAGAAGCTTAACCGAAGTGACTTCGAAGGTACACTTAGCAGGATTCAATTTAAGTTGAAATTTTTATAGCCATTCAAAAAGTTTTTGAAGGTTTGTGACATGCTCATCCTCTTTCGTTGACTTGGCAATCATGTCATCAATGTAGACCTCAATTTCTTTGTGCATTATGTCATGGAATAGGGCTAACATGGCCCGCTGATAGGTTGCCCCAGCATTTTTAAGTCTGAAGGGCATGACATTATAGCAAAATGTCCCCCACATAGTTACAAAAGTTATTTTCTCCATGTTTTTGGGTGCCATCTTGATCTTATTGTAGCCTGAGAATCCATCCATGAAGGAGAACAGAGAATTCTTAGCCCTGTTGTCTACCAAAGTGTTGATATAGGGTAGCGAGAAGTTATCCTTAGGACTAGCTCTTTGCCATCTTTCTTCGGGACTGGGACTACATTGGCAACCCATTCTGGATATTTGGCTACTCCAATAAACCCTGCATTAAACTATTTTTTAACTTCCTCTTTAATTTTAAAAAGCATTTTCGATTTCATCCTCCTTAATTTTTGCTGGATCGATTCGCATCCGGGCTTGATGGGAAGCTTGTGGACCACTATATCAGTCTAGTGCTAGCATGTCTTGATATAACCAAGCGAATACATCTTGATATTCCTAGAGTAGGTTTATCAGCTTGGTCCTAATTGTCAATTTTATTAAGGTTTTGATTTTAACCTACTTTCGATCTTTATGAGCACCTGATTTATTACTTCCGTCCGGTCTTTATGGGGCATGATCTGCTTCTCCTCTTGCTCAACTAATTATAAGAGCTCTGGTGGTACAAAGCTTTCTTTGAAATCTTCTTTAGGATCAACTTCACTAGCGTAAATTGACTATTCAAAATCAATCTTCAAAGACCCATTAGACACTTCCATGTCACTATTATCAAGCCACCTAAAAGGGTGAAAAAATAAACATTACAAAAGGCACACACATAACTAAGAGATTTGGATACAAATGAAGGTAAAAGAGTAATGGAGACAAAAAGGTTGAAAAGTGATACACAATATGGAATAATATATGCAAAAGTCATTTCATTGATAACATTTGATAAAAAAATGCCCCTTACATAGGACACCTATCTGCCTTTGGGCGAGAACAGGTAGGTTTTCATTTCTTAATGTTACATGAAAGGGACAGGAAAAGTGCAGGGGCTTCCGTCATGACCCTATCATCAAAATTTGGTCTTAGTGGAAGGACATGAATTTTATGGCTTGGTATCTTAGAGATAAAGGTTGTTAAATGCTCTGTTTAGGATGACCAAGACATCTTTTGCTTTTTTCTCTTCTAGTCGGTTTGGATTGATTCATTTTCCTAAATGAAATATCTTATAGAGAGAAAGAAACATTGTCAGTTTTGATTTTTTCTCTTGATTCAATGATTATGTCATCTCCTAATTATAGATCCTCTTTTTTTATTGCTTTCTTGAGTGTGCATTGGCCTTGAATCCTAAGCCTCTTTTATTGGCTTGAATGGTGACCTGTAGGGCTTGGGCTATCCCTTGCATATTCTTACCAAGCCCTTTTCCAGCATGAGAACCTTTGCCAACGGTCATTTTTAAACCCAAATAGGTACTCTTTGATAGGTAGGGTTCAACTATTGGCAATCCTTCTCCCATAAATGTTGCATTAATAAACTCGAAGGATTGGAAGGATGACTCTTGTGCATCCTCATTAGGCTCTATGTAGATATCCTCAGTGAAAACAATGGCGATCATTTCTTCTTTAGCTTCAATGGTGACTACTTTATCATCTATCACAAATTTTAAGTTTCTGATGGAAAGAGGATGGGATGGCTCTAGCAGAGTGTATCCGTAGCCTTCCTAATAGGCAATTATAAGAAGGATTAATATCCATAACTTGGAAGTCAACTTCATATAGACATGAGCCTATCTGAAGCTAGATTGTGATATTTCCAATTACTTTGCAACATGTACCATCAAAAGCTTGGACTATGGTGTGGCTACTCTTGATGTTGGACTGATCGATAAGGAGTTTGCTTAATGTAGTCATAGGCATAACATTAAGGGCTGACCCATTATCTATGAGTACTTTAGGCAAAATGCATCCCTTGCAATGGGTAGTGATATGCAAAGCTTTATAACTACCCCTGCCTCTAGGTGGGATCTCATCATCAGTGAAGGAAATATAATTATCGGCCATGATATTGTTCACTAGCCGATCCAACTTGTCCACGGGGACGTCTGAGGGCACATATGCTTCGTTTATCTCCTTCAGTAATGCATTTTAGTGAACCTTTGAATTAAAAAGTAAAGATAGCATAGAAATCTTTGTGGGTTGTTTGCTTAACTAGTCTGCAATGCAATATTCACTGTGCTTAATGAACTTGAGAAACTCTGTCGCTTCTCTTTCGTTTACTGCTTCTTTAACTTTCTCGGGCTTAAAATTTTTTGCTTGGGCTTAAGTGGTATTGGTGCTTAAAGATGCATCAACGTTCTATTTTTCTTAAGTTGGGGGAGCCACCTAGCGCTTCGGGTTAGGTGATAACTCCTAACAGTTCCATTACAGCAGTTGAGGGAGTTAGTTTTTCGATCATCAATACCTAATTCTCATATTTCCCTGGGATAACTTTGTTGCTTTTATACGGGAATGGTTTAGGTACTTCCATGACTAACTTCGATGTAGGTGTCAAAGAATTGACCTTGGGACTTGATTTGCCATAAAGAATGAGGGGTCGATTTCTCCCGTAAGGTGGCTGCATGGTTTCATCTCCTATCATATTGATAGATTCAGCAGCAGGTGTGATCTCTTGATAGAATTCTATCTGGCCTTCATTCATCATTCTTTGAACCATGGACCTAAACTCCTTGCATGTTTGTTAGGTATTGCCTAAAATTTTATGGAAGTCACAGAAGTTGTCAGGATTGTCTTCCAATTTTCCTGTTATGTTAAGCAACCCATCCTGAAACAATGCCTGCCAGATCAAGAACATTGGCATCCTTACATCCTCTATGCTTGCCTTGACTTCATATTTGTTCTTAATATCGATCATGCTTGCAGCCAGTAGTATGGTTTGGTAAAGGATTGACAGTAACATTTGGTCCTTAGTTCATCCCGAACTGCAAGACTTTTAAGTTAATTAGATTTTGCACATTTTGTTTGAAAGATATGCAGTTTTCAATGTCATGCCTTGCTACCCCAGCATGGTATTCACAGTGGGCGTTAGGGTTATACCAATGCAGGTATGGTGGCTTCTTTTTTGGGACATAGATTGGGGCCACTAAATGATTTTGGAGCAAGGTCTAGTATAGCTCCTTATAGGTTATAGGGAGAGGATCAAAATGTTGTCTTTGTTGATTTGCACCTTGATTGCTAGGTGCATTATTGGTTGCTGGATTGGTATTTTGGTGAACTTACGAAAGGTAGCTTTGTGGTGTGTTGGATGGGATTGCAAATGATGGGCTATAGGTTATGGCATTAATTGGCTGAGGGGGTATGGTGATAGGGCGAGAATACAGTGTGCTTAGGTAGTGAGGATCGGGTATTTGACGCCGTTTTGGCTGAGATGAGCTAGCATAACTTATGGCATTGGCCTCTCCTTTCTTTTTTTTACTGGCAATAGGCTTTTTGCTTGATTTAGATGTTTCCCCGGCTAACATTCTACCACTCTTAATGGCTGTATCAATCATTTCTCCAGAGAGGACTAGGTCTGTGAATTTCTTGGTGGCATTTTCTATGAGCTTTTCATAACAAAAAGCATGTAAGGTGTGAATAAAAGTAACTGTAATCTCATTTTCTGTAAGGGGACGCTGGACTAGGGCTATTTCCTTTCCACCTTTGGGCGTATTGCCTGAAACTTTCAGTGGATTTTTTCTCAAAATTCATTAGGGAAAGTTGATCCGGTGCCTAATCTGACACATGCTAGTATTGATTTAGAAAGGCCTTAGCCAAGTTGGCCCATGATTGGATTTTCACATTGTCTAGCTTGATATACCACCAAGCTACTACCCCAATGAGGCTATGCTAGAAGTAATGGATGAGGAGCTTTTCATCTTTCTCGTACCCAACCATCTTTTATAGGTATATTCGGATATGGACAAAAGGGTTAGTGGTTCCATTAACCTTGTTAAACTCTTAGACTTTGAACTTCAGGGGAATGAGAAGGTTAGACACCAAAGACAATGATTACGCATCAAGAGCTTCGAACTTGTCACTCCTCTCGATCGCTTGGAGGCATTTTTCTAGTAGTTGGAATTTGTTCACTTCTTTCGCAGTCATGGTGGGCTTTTGACCTTCTGTTTTCTCTGGTTCCTCATGGTTAAGGGGTTATTGAATCTTCCACAAGACTTCTACATTCATCCCTTGAGTGCCAGGAATGAATTGACCTACCACAATAGGATTTAGGTAGATAACTAATGGAGCCTAAGTGGCATATGTAGGAGCAGGCAATTGTTCTTCTTGGATAGGTTCTGGATTATTGGTAGGGGGACTTTCAACATTAGGAGGATCATTCCATGTTTTAGCAGTGCTAGCTTGCCGTTTTTCTTTCATAGAGGTGGTTATTAGTTCCATAAGTTTTGCAATTTGATTTTGCATTTTGTATTGCTGACGAAGCATCTGGTCTTGTGATTCCTTAACCATTAGCT
>JBBYHM010370850.1:0-18105 GCA_038381775.1 Adansonia rubrostipa | reverse complement strand
AGAGGAAAAGGAAATTAATGGAACTATCTCAAGTCAAGCCTCCATACTACTTATAATTTTTTTGCCTAGTGACAATAAAAGTATTAATGAGATATATAAATTAGATTTTGATTTTAAATATTATTTTTTATTAAAATTTTTTATTTAATTTTTATTTTTATTATAATTTTTTTTTATTATAGAGATTCGAGGAAGACAAGATCTTTTTTAACTCACCTCTCACCAATTTAAAGAGGCCAGCACGACAACATATCACCGTGATATGATGCATCACTTACATTAAGAATTGAATAAAAATAAAACCATAAAACATGCACCAATATAATAAACACCCCCAGTTTGTTTTTGCCACAAAACCACGCCCTGGGTAGGTCGGAACTTCCAATTTAACAAAGAGATCCATAGTGAAACTAAGTAAAGCAGTCTTAGTACATCCATCTCGAACCAAGTACATCCGGACTGACACACCACTTGCATAAAAGGTTTTGGACAATAAGCCATGGCATCAACGTCATTTTTCCATTCCACTTAACTTTTTTTGTTTTTTTTACTGTAATTCATGCAAAAATGTAGATATCATGACTTTATATAAAGAGTACTATTTAATATAAATATAACATGATAATATGATATAAATTAATATAAATATATTATAAATTATTATTATATAAAATTTTATATAAATATATAATATATTAAATATTAAATAAAATAAATAAAAATATATAAATATAACGACTCTACAAAAAAATGTTTTATCTAAAAATAGGTTTTGAGGGCTCATTAATGCATCATTACTCGTTGCCACATATATGAGCTGTGGCAGAATGTAGAAATCCCCAAAATAACAATAATAATTGTCCAAACAGGGAAAAAGCTTAAATTTTAAGGCCCTACCAACGTTATTTAATGTTTTTTTTTTTTCGTCTTATTGTCGAACATGTTCCCTACCAAGCTTATTCAAACATGAAGACTTAAAAAAGGCTTAAATACATGGCCCCTACCTACCAACAACGTTATTGATTTGGTAATTTTTGAAATTTTTACTGTATTTATATTTTTACGTTATAATTATATTTAAAATATTATATTTAAATTTTAATACGTTGATAGCTTATATTTTATATTATACATTATATTTATATTTATATTTTTTATATTATATTATTTAATTAATTTTTTATATTCATATTTTATAATCGTATCATATTTAAAATTATCGAAAATGCTCACAAAATGCATATGGAAACAAAAAGACCCAAAATACATGATTAATGATTTGTTTTTAAGTTATTTGGAGATTTACATTGGGTTAGCTTAAGGGGTTTCATTATAAATTCGTTTCCATTAAAGTGATTATAAAATAAATGTTACACAAATTAGACTAAATGGTGATCATTTTGAACACGTAAATAAAACTAAGATATGTTTATTATTAATTGATTTTAAATTAAATTAAATTATTTTAATTTTTTTAATTTAACCCATCCTAAAAGATGTGAATTATTGGAAGGCAAAAAATAAGTTAAAAAGCGTTTGTACCGATTGTCCCTCGCAAAGCATACACGGATCTACATTTTCCCATGTCTTTTGCTTCTCTTTTGTCCCCTATGGCAACTAGCATAGGCCATTTCCCTATATATTTCTCTTTATCTTTTTTTTTTAATGAAAAAATATTATATATAGTAGTGTTATTTGTTATATTTGGTTTTTTTACATACACAAATTAATCATATATTATTGAATCAGTTGAATTAATTACATAAGTTAGATATAAACCCTATTAATATTTAATTTCAATTGATAATGAGATTTTTAAATTTTGGCATATTTTATGCTTAATATGTTACAATTATTTTTTTTATTTTTAAACTTAAAAAAAATCAATACATAAATAACATATATTTTTGGATATTGCAAATTTGCATGTTACCACAATGCTTAAAATTTTTAAATTATATGTATTAGCATAAATATATACATGCAAATATAATTTTTTTATTCTTTTATAAGTAATATTATTGTTGATTTTAAATTCGCTTAGTTTGATACGAATTAGATCTCGATGGTATTTTTTTAGTTTAGATCATACTTGATTTAATTTAATTTTTTTAAAAAAAATATTTTTTATACCTTTTAATGGATTATTATATGTTGAAAAGTTTAGATTATGTTTTTCTTATTTTCATATATTCTATTTCCCAAATTATTAAGTAGTAAAAAAATTTTGGTTAGATTAGTAACAACCATGCAAGACTCAAATAGTCGGTCTAAGCTCGAAAATTTGATTAGTTTGGAGTAAATTTAAGCTAAAAGTTTTATTTTTATTGTACCAAAATAGATGTGTCTTATCATTAATTTTGTTTGTAAAATCTAAAAATTTTATTATCATATTTTATTCACTTTAATTTAACTATATTGTATATAATAAAAATATATAAATATTAATAGAAATAAACTTTAAAGTATTTTAACATTAAAGATAATTCTATGAACGATATTAAATTCAAATAGAAGCAACAATTTAAGATTATTCAGGAAAACTAAATCAATCGAAGCCTAAAAAAAAATTGACCATATTATTTATATCATATATATTTTACGACGGATTCAATCACAAACTAAGAAAACTCGATCAAATTTAAATTAAATTTCAAATTATGAACTTTAAATTCCTTTTTCACTATTTGATATTAATTCAATTCAATTACACCCTTACGAGTAAAAACGGCTGGTGATCAACAAATATCAATTGAAGCTAGTGGCTGAAATCGGCCATTTAAATGGAGCTTCACCACCACTATCCTCAAGGTCCCATCAAACTTAGTTTCAAACAGTAAAATATAGGAGGATCCCATTAATAATGAGTTTCATTGAAAGCTTTTGTAGTCTTTAACATGAGTTGGTAGACATTGTTTGTAAGTATGGCTAACAAAAATATAGAAATAAAATACAAAAAGCAACATAAATGAAGGTTTTAACTCCTATTTCCATAAATACAAAAATATAATTTGTAGATGTTTGCCCAAAGGGAAGGCTTTCAAAAGGGCGAAATCTACGCAGCCCGTTCGGTTTTAAAGAGCCCAGCTTAAGCCTTACGTGATTTTCTAAAGGGTTTTTTTATAGTGCTTAGCAGTTTTAAGACTTTACAAAGGCAAAACAAAGGGCTCTGCCACCAGTGAAGAAAATCAATTTGTTCATCTGATTTGTTGTTCGAATTAATCTGATTTAATTTTAATAAAAAGTTATGGTTTGTATCAATGTAATTTGATTTAAATTATTATTCAAATAATAAAAAAATATTTTTATTTAAATTTAATTATAAATATTAATATAAAAATAAATTTTTAATTTTTTTAAAATAATAAAATAAATTTTTTTATTGATATGAATTTAAATAAAGAAATCAAATTTTTTTAACACTTTTATTATGTGGAATAGAATTGATACTAATCAAAGAGAAATGCTGAAAAAACCTGACATAAAAAGGTTATCAGCCAGGTTAATGCCAAAACTACGAACTTTGCCAAGTTTGCATTATTTATACGCCATGAATTCTAGAGCACTAAAGTCAAACCCATCCATGATATTTACCCTCTCCAAAAGAGAATAATTATCGGAATTCAGAGCTTAGTTAAATTAATTCATATAATCGCTCGTGACTTAAGAGATAACATCCAAATAATTTAAATTTCAAATTTTAATATTTACAACTTTTTTTCCATTCCTATACTATGATCTTTTCTGTACTAAAAAAACGACAATCATCGGTCTTCATTGCACCATTCTCACTAACATTTCGTTTGAAACAACAACGAGAGGAAAATTTTATTTTTCTTTCAGGAAGAAGCAAACTGCTATATCTTTTAATCATTAGTCATCCAACAAATAAACAAAACTCACACAATTGAGTCGCCCTAGTCCCCAAGACATGGCAAAACAAACATTAAACAGGTTGATAGATTTAAGTACTGGCTTTAGTTGATGAAAAATTGAGGGATCAATCAAAGAACCAGCACTCGGATTCATAAGTGTAGGATGTGAGTATATTCAATTTTTTTCTAGATTTTCATGTATTTGGAGGATCTTGAAGGATCATATCCTTGTACCTATATTCAGATATGTGTTGAACATTAATATTTAACGTGGATACTTCAAGAGTCAGAACAATATAAAGGCAAACTGATTTAGAAAGACTTCCAAGTCTTTAATGGCATGGCAACAACCAACAACTTTTTTTTCTTGGGTAATTTTAACATAAAATTTCAATCATAATCCATAAAGCTCACTATCCAGATCTGCCATTAGCTGAAAATGAAGTAAACAAAAAGAAACATGCACAATGGGTGAAAAAGCAAACCGATTCAATACAGAATAAATGGATCTATCTTCTATATGCACGCTACGTAATAAGAATGACATGTAGTTTCCACTTATTTTGCTCAGACTTAGGTATGGGTAATGGGTGCTAATGCATGTCTAGCTGTCTAGCTTGACTTGTCAATTGCCTTGGACTTAAGGCACTGGTTATAGAAGGAAGGCTAGTTACCAATGCGAAGCCATTGAAAAACGAATATAATAAACTCAATACAAGAAATTCTCGAGTGAATAACACGATCCATCAAGGTAAAAAGCTACCAACAAAATCTATTTTTTGATTTGCGGTTAACATCATGGAATGTTTACGTACAAGCATGCGCTGCAAACTTATCAAAAATCTCCCAACCAAAATTATCCATTAGTGAGATTGAATTCAGAAACTACAAAAACATTTGAACCTATACATTAGCAGGCAAGCATTAGTTTTTCGGGATGATTTATCAGTACAAAATAAAAAAGGAAGGTAAAATCCACTGTGATGGTTACTTGATTACCTCACTTGCACTCGACAACAGCTTCAGCAGCCCGTCGAGGCTTGTTTTTGCGCCTGCTACCATTTTGTCGATATCCAACGAATTTAGTCAAATCATCGGTGCTTGACTTCCTTGTAATGACATTTTCTTTCTTGACCAAATCTATGTTTTCTTTTGCCAGCATTGATCTTTTCCTCTTCCTTCCATTCTCTGTGGCAGCCTGATTTTTCATCTCCTCGATAGGAACAGAACCTTTTACATCTTTGCCATCTCCTTCTGTCTTCTGAGCTTCATCTTCCGTGACATCATCATTCGATTGCTTTTGCGGCCTTCCTCTTCGCCTATATGTCGGAATTTTTTCATCTTCAACACTTACAGGATCTTCACAGGAAGAAACAACAGTCTGTTTCTTTGTTTTTCCTCTACCTCTTCTCATGGTACAAGAATCACTTAAAAAACAATTTCAAACAATCGAACAAGGTTTCTGCAACGACAAAACCAAAGATTCAATCCTAAAAAATCAACATCAAATAACAAAAGAACTATGACAACAAGAAGAGAAGTTGATATCAAGTGACAGAAAAAGGAAAAAGCACAGTCATTTTCCAATTCAATTAAAATTAAGAATATAATGCCAACAATATTATTAAGCATACCATCAGTTGAAATGCATAAATCGAATAGAAAGGCAGGCATTGAAACAAGACGCAAGCAAGTAGAAAGTTCATACTCTTCCAATGCAGATACTGCAAAATATACAAGTTCCGAAATCAATATTGCAATTAAGCAATTGTTTTTTTCCCCCCGAATATCCGTTTCGAATTTCCCGTCAAACAACAGGCACCAATGAAGAACATTCATGCAACTCTTCATTATAACCAAAACATCCACCATTTTCTTACCTTAGTTCTTTTGCAAGAAATTGCAAGTATGGATGTTCTGTTTTTAATGTTCCCTCTTCTACAAAACTTCGTAAAACTCACCTAAACAACAACAGAAATTGCTATATTGTTCCATCCAACTTCAGGTTATGGCCCTTTTTAAATAAATAAGAAATGCATTTTTTTCTTGTTTTCATTCTTCTTTCTGTTCTTACATTTTCAGCGAATAAATTAAAGCATAAAAAAAACTCAATCAGAGATTTCATAAAGACAAAAATGATTAGATAGAAAAAAGCAAATAAAAAGATTCAAGACAAATCAACCTAATTTCAAGCTGTATTCAACCAGAAAAGTGCTCAAGAACAAAATCTCCAAATGGAAACAACCAAAAACCAAACAACAGGAAATCCATGCAATATTCAACTTTGAGTAATCAACAAACTATATAGAAACCCCAAATCACTACAAAAACTATAACTTCATTTTTTTTCATGTTATTTTCCTTCCAATATGAAACTCACATAATCAGGTATAGCAATTTAAGATTGAGTAAAGCCAAAGTTTTTCATATTCTGAAGTCCTAAAAGTTATGAAATCGTTGATTCAAAATAGCTATACACACACCACCAAACAAAGCATTAACTCTCCTCATAAACCAATCCATAAAGAAAGAAAAAGGAAAAAAAATTCAGGCTGACCTTAAAACATAAATGAATATTCTACAACTTTGACACAAATCCCATTTTTCAGAATCTCATTATACCAAGCAAATAAGTTATTAAACCAAGAAAAGAAAAAAGTTTATTCTTTTTTTTTGTTTGTCTTCTTTCACTGGTTTTTCAAAAATGAAGCCAACGAAGACAAAGGGGAGTTTTCATGAAAAACTATGATCTGAATGAGAAACAAAGAAAACCCAGATCAGAAAATATGGTATAAATTAAAAGGAGAACATCATCAAAAGCATAATGAGATTTTAACAGAGCTTAAGCCAATAAGCAGAGAGACAAGGTTGAGTAAGGGAAAATTCTTAAAAGAAATGGTAGAAAGTGTCAAAACGACTGTCTTTTGGTGCCTTTTTGCAGGGTTCTTAAACTTCTAGTTTTAATATTAGGCTTGGAAAAAAAAATATTTTGTAGGGTAAAAACTGAAAAGGTATAGGCTTCGATCACCGTCAAGAACAATTTCTGCACCCTTTAGATCGTCATCATCTCAAGTCTGACTGTGGGTTTAGGGTGGGTTCTGACACGTGTACGGTGTTACGGGATAGCAGATAATTAAGTGTTTGTACGTGGGATTTTTCCGATATATATATATTTTTTCGTTCGTTGGGATTTTTCCACAGTTGGATACAGTTTCTGCGAGCTGAAACTTGGTTTGGTTTCAATCAGATGCGCAAGTAGCAGCGTGACTAGATTTCAAAGGTTAAAATAGTGGCGAGTGGACATAACCTTCTTTTCGATGCAGCGCTGCTAGCCCTTTCTTGTCATCATCTTCTTCCTCTTCTCCTTAGTATTGTTACTACTATTATTATTTTCGTTTTTAAATTTGGCTCCTTATTTATAGAGTTCAGCTTATTCAACGGAAAGGGTAATAACCGTAACGTGCCGATTGTTATGAGGGTATACCGTCATTGTGTGATACTAAAATGTCCACAAAAAAAAAAAAAAAATCTCCTCGCACGGAATAATACATCCATATGTATAGTAAATGTATTTATTTCATATTTATTTTTAAAATATTTTATATTTATATAAATTTTAATTTATTCATATTTTAAATTATATAAATTATAAAAATTTTAATATATTTATATATTTTTAATATATATATTATTTTCTCATACCATATTTTTTATTCATTTAATCAAATGGATCTTCGTGGTTTGAATGATGTTTTTCGCACTTCATTACAACTCTGTAGTAGGAACTACACTAGGGTTTATAAATTAGTTCAAAACTTCAAATTCAATAAGATATTATTAATTAACATAATTGTATATTAGGTTATGCTAATTCAATTCGACTTTTAAAATGGATGTACTCAATATAAATATATTTAATTTATTAAAATTTTTTTAAATTATACATTATATTTATGTCCAATAAATTCAAATATGTATAAGATATAGATATATGTATGCATTATTCAAATTTCAAAAGGCATAGTTCAAGAATTTATTATCAAGCATGAAATATTGTAATAGTGTAATATGATGCCAAGCATGGAAGTATTATGCAGTCCACTAGTTTCAAGGGCAGAACTCTGTTATACGTAGAATCAGTAACTTTTTTACTGGCAATTAAACGCAAAATTCAAATGAATTTTTTTAGACGCTTTGCTTGATTAGTTTGCCTGTCCTACACGAAGTTTAACATAGATTTTCACCTTAAACATTGAAGCTGAGTTGTGTTAACCAATTGTTGAAAAGATAAATAGTGTTCCAGCTAGCTGTGGTTTTTTGAATTCGGGCGTGAGTTTCAAACATCGGTATAGATATGTTTCTTTTTTTTTTTAAATTTAGCCATATTTGAAAAGTTATTTGAGAATCATATCTTTTTATTTATATCCAAATATGAATATTTAAATAACAATAAAGAGTCATAGCAACATAAACACCTGGAAATAGTCATTAGTATCATGATAACCTCACTTTGCTGTCAATAGTTATAAGTAATGCATATGAATGCCCAACTGTTGAACCAACAAAAACGATTAAGTAGACAACAGAATCTAAAAATTTATTAGCTGATGCAAATTAACTCTGCTGATGTTTTCATGGTACTTGCAGAAAACTGGCTTGTCTTTACTATGTATGAATATAAACTAAATGAAGTATCGTTAGACGATTGTGGTGGCAACTTGCAAGGAAAACTACCATCAACTAAAACTTAAACTACAAGAACCTGGCAGTATTAGGGAAGCAAGACTATCATTAAGATCTCGTATAATCTTGCTCGGATGTGCAAAAACTAGTCTCGCCGAGTTGGTTTAAGATATAATCTATCATATTATTGAACTGGAAAGACCAAACATGTTGGTGAATTCTATTAGTAGTTGCAGTAAGAAAGGAGCATAAATGGAGCTTAGAATATCACCATGAATTTGCTTGGGACTTTATTAGTGTTTGCCGATATAATATGATTACCCACCCATTCCCATGGCTGTAGCTGGTGGGATTCCTTGTGGATCCTTTTTTGCAGCCAGTGGTGTATACGGAATCTGCGGTTGGCTTGGGTACAGTGCAGGTACTGCTGCAGGACTAGAGTATGCAGGAGCTGGATATGGTATTACAGATGCAAAAACCATTATGGCAAGACATATCTTTCCAACTCCACAGATTAGAAATAGGGATGGACACCAAACAATAGTATTACGTTCTGATAGCAGCCAAACTGAGGCTATTTCATGCACATGTATTCAGGAACAGAAATCCACATTTCACGTTCCGCATCACTTAATACATGTCCTAGCAGTAGTCTTTGATCTGATTCATGTTAATAGAAGAGTTCTATCAAATAGATTCTATTAATGGGTGATTCCCATTTCCCATCATGTTCATTGAATGAATGTATAGGAGGAGAGAGGGGGGGAGAGAGAGAATAGCGAATCCAAAAAGGAGAAAAGGATCAAGATGGAATGCATGTCTCGTCCTAGATGAATAGAAAATGGAAAATGAAAAAGAAAAAGAAAAAGAAATAAAGATGAGATAAATGCCCAAATAAAGAAGAGCCTAGGATGCAGAAGACTGAAAAGTAGCTATTGCTAACATCAATAAAGTTTGCTGGGAGCTTTAAGAGCACTATGCAGTGACTCCATGCGTTTGTAAGTAATGAAACCATAGCCACGAGATTTTCTTGTGGCTTTCTCATAGATGACAGCCCCATCTTCTATTTTTCCATTCATTTGAAAGGCCTAGACCGAAAACATAGGCTCAATCCATTCAGGTAAAATGCCTCTGAGCTCAGGTCTTCAAAATCTTCAGAAATATAAAATAATGATATAGAATTATGAGAAAAATTAACCCAGAATTCTATATCATGTGGGACAATCACCCCAATATCACAGCAAGCACAAACACAAACAGCAATCAGCAATGCACTCACAGCACACCAGGCTTCCGTAGTGGTATTCCAGGCTAAGCCACGAACAAAAAGCTTTCAGTGTCCAGGATCTGAACCGGCAGTACTTTTAATTTCTTCAGCAATTGAAGGATATTGCGGCCCTCTTTATGCATCAGCATGCAAATAAACAGACGTTCATGTAGTCAGTCACACAGCACACGATTTCAAGCAACAGTTATACAGCACCCATTCACTTGAAACAACATTCATACTCTCACACACAAGATGAATTTACATAGAGATTCTAAGCCACAACGGCCTTTAATTCTTTAAATACCGGCGCTCCTATTTCAAAACTTAAAAACTATTATTTCAGGATGTTATTCACAGCTTTAAACATTTTACCCTCTTCTTGGTATAATTGTTGCGATTAAACTAGATGACTCTATTGCAAAAATTAGAAGACTTTTCTTGACATGCCTAGTGAAGTGAACAAAGCACTCATCCCCCCCTGAATGATTTTATTCTTTTACGAAAGCAAAAAATCACACTTACATTGTGACATATGCATTAACCATTACCTCGTCAACATTTTAGAGCTTTCCAGAATCAATGTCATTTCATTCACTGAACCTAAAATTTACTATTAATCAGCATACAGAGGCAGGGGGTGACAAAGTGTGTTGGATATGTAAAAAGTAGGTTTCACTCTTTTTTATCCTCTCTAGAACTTCGCAAAAGGCGCAATAAAAAGTTGGTCTTACATCAACTCTAATTCAAGATGTAAAAAAGGATATAAATTAAAAGGTTTTTTTATTAAAATATTATTAATTTTTTTTTATTTATGATTTTAAGTTGTTTTGAAATTATTTATGAAAATAAATTTGTTAAAAAATAGACACTTGATGAAGTGTAGATTTTTCAATATTATATATATATATCTTTTACATTGGGAAATCGAAACTTAATGTGCTAATTTCATATGTACAATAATTTTTTTTTATTTTTTTGCACCAATTGAGAAATTGACCAATGTATTGTCGAGTGTCATCGGGCCATTACCCTCTTCTCAAAAAACATATCTGATGAGATATGCAACGTAGCCGTTTATATGCCCAAAGACCTTTTTTTTTTATCCGATGTGAGATTAGCGTATCATACTTACTTCTTTAAAACGCTTGGCGTGACATTCTCCCCGGCCCAATCTCGTGACACCTCCGTCACCAGCTTCTCCATCATTTCTGTCTACCCTATCCCTAAGTTGTTCAGCGTGGAGTCACAGTTAATCCATCTTGCCTACCCAACTCGTTAGGGCACTCGACATGAAATTGGATGGTCAAAGGTTGGCTCTGATATCACTTGTCACGGGGCTATCACATTCTTCCCAAAAGACATGTTTGATGAGATATGCAGCATACCTGATTATATACCCTACGTACTTTTTTAAAGCGCTTGACGTGACATTGAACACCTAGTTGAATTGTGAAAAATTGGTACTTCATCGATCGATTTCCCAAATTTTAAATAATTATATTAAAAAATATTTATGTCGGTCCCATGCATAAAACAAATATAAATATAATTATATAAATTTTGGAAGAATTCAAAAAAAAATAAAATAAATTAATAATTATTAAAAAAAGAAAGACCAAAAAACTAATTACAAAAAAAAAAAATAATAATTATTCAAATTATTAATAAAAAACTCTATTCACCTTTTTACCTTTGATTTTTTTTTTTTTAGCTATTGCTCTTCTTTACGTTCTTAATAAAACCGATCATTCTCATATATATAAACTATATAAATAAATTATATATTAAAAATATTATTTACAAATAATAAAATATTAGCCTGAGTTAATATTTAAAAATAATAAAAAATAAAAATATATTTTATATTAAATCTTGAATTGCTATTTAAAAAGTAATAAAAATAAAAATATTTTATATTAAATCTTGAATTGTCATTTACAAATAATAAAAATAAAAATAAATTTTATATTAAATCTTGAATTGCTATTTATAAATTATAAAAATTAAAAAAACTTTTATTAAAATATTTCATATTAAATCTTGAATTAATATATTATATATAATATTGTATATAATATATTATATAGTTATATATAATATAATATAATATATTATATAGTTATATATAATATAATATAATATATAATATACAGTATAATAATTTTTTTAGAACATAATTTTAATTAAATATTAAATATTTTTTATTATTTTTATATTAACCCAGTATTTAATAAAATTTGAGATTATTTTATGATTTAAGATTTAATATAATATTTTAAATATATATAATTTATATGTAATATAAATAATTATGTATTATATATAATATGTGAGGGGCAGATTCCCTTACGAGGGAACCAACCCTCAACATATATAATATATATTTTATAATATATAATATATAATATATAATGTACAATATATATATTAATTTGATATTTAATATAAAATATTTTTATTTTTTATTGCTTTTAAATAATAACTAAAGATTTAATAAAAATATTTTTAATATTTTATTATTTGTACATACTATTTTTAATATATATTTTTTATATATAATATATATAATTTATATATTTATAATATATATATATATAGTTTATACATATGCGGAGGGTCGGTTCTACTAAGAACCTAGAAAAGAGCAATAACAAAGAAAAGAATGAATCATGGGTTCTCTTTATTAATAATTTAAAATTTATTTTTTCTTTTTTTAATAATTTTTCTACTTTCTCTTCTTTTTTTAATAATTATCAATTTATTTTTTAAAAAAAATTCTCCCAAAAATTGATACAATGTACGTATTTTGCTATGTGTTTTTTCCCAACATAAATATTTTTTTAATTTAACTATTAAAAAAAATTTAACATAACAATTTAAAAATTATCATTTTTGACAAATCGGTTAATGAAATATTGATTTCTCAACATTCAACTGAAAAATCAATATTTTATTGGTCGATTTCTTAAGCATGCTAACTCTTATTTCAACCTACACTTCATGTTTTCCCAATGTAAGTAAATATATATAATATTAAAAAATCGACATATTAAATATTGATTTCTCAGCATATTTTCAAATAAATTTATTTTAGTAAATAATTTTAAAACAATTTAAAATTATAAATAAAAAAATTTTAATAATATTTTAATAAAAAAAACCTAAATAAAGATCCTTCTCCAAAAAAGAAGGTGACATCAGGTTCTTCGTAAAACGAATAATAATAGGAACCAAACCAGGGGAAAAATAATAACAAAAAAGGTTCTTGATTTCAAAAGCCAAAGCAGAAACATCCTAGAATTGAGTACTCAAAGTACTGAAAATGGTCAATTTATGGCTTCGTAAGTGCTCAAAGCAGATGCCAAAAGCATACTCACAGAATGTTCTTTACAAATGGACAAAAGCATATAAGCATTTTAGTTATTGATCAATTCTGTGAAGTAACTCTCGGTGAAGAAGCTTTCAGTGAAGGAGCTATGCTTTGAAGGAATTTTTTTTTTTCGAAGAAGAGCTATCCTTTGAAGGAGCTTTCAGTGAAGTAAGCTTTTCCATGAAGCGACTTTCGGTGAAGCAATAAACTTAAACAACCATTAAATTACAGCCTAAATTCAACAAAACCAAATCCTTAAACTGACCAAACCAAACTCTCGAAAAACCCAAGAAAATAGTACCATTTAAAAGAGCAGAAAAGTAAAGAAAACCCAGAAATATTCATTCTATATTATTCAAATTCACTTCGATTTTTGATAGAAAATAAAAGAAATTGAGGTATTAAAAAAAAGTGAACGTACAGTCTACAGAGAAGATCAACGAGCTGGGATTTAGCAAGAGGGTCAAGCAAAGAACGAAGCTCTTCTTGAGTTGATAACTCTTCATAATTGTTCCCCATCTCTTCCATCTTTCTCTTCTTCAAATCCTCCAATTTTTTTTTCCGGGCATTGTTCTTTCTCTGCAAAACTGGGTTTTTTCATGTACGGTTTTACGAGGTTTTTGATTTCCAGGTTAGGGATGGACATGTGTTCTATTTTGGGTAATATTTACATAAGAAACCTTGTACTTTGAACTCTATTACAATATCCACCTTCCAAATCTTGAATTATTTCAATAAAATCCCTGAAGTTTTATACACATTTCTAAAAATAGATTATAAACAAAATAAGTTAATTAATTTGCTCATTCCACTCTTAAAATTTAATCATCAATGTGTAAAAAGAAATATAAAGGACGCTTATTCAACTAAAAAAATTAGTCATTTAATCAAATTTACCTTTTTTTATCCTTCAATTTTCACATCAAATAATCTAGGAAAAAAAGTATATAAACTTATCTTTTACTATTTGTTTAAAAAAAAAAAAGAAATGAAGTATGCTTTATAAGGTTCAGGTAGTAGATAAGGTTTTTACAAATTCGAATAAGTCCAACCAATAAAGATATTTTTATTTAAATTTAATTATATAATTATTAATATAATTTTTTAATAATGAAATGGGCTACCACATTGGCCTGTCTTATCTGGCCCACTGATAGGTATAAGAGCAAGGGTGTATTATGTTAAAGCATAGAAAACGTTGGTCGAATAGGTGAATGTATCTTTTAAAATTATTGAATCAATATTATTAACTTGGTTCAGTGTTGTTACTTTTCAATACAGCTATCTAAGTTTTACATAAAAAACTTAATCATGAATTATTGATTTTATACATATAAACGATGATTAAAAATATATAACAGTCATTTTCGTTGACGGTCATGTTCTTGAGGTTGGTTGGCATGCCATGAACGCTGGTATTTTCTGAAAAATGGCCATTTTTTTCTGGGCTTGAATTTTGAGCCTTTTTTTAACTTATCTTGGATGGGAATTGAGAGCATCTCGTGAACTTTCTGCAACTGAAGCTTCAACATCTTCCAGGCTAAACGATGGGTCGTGATCGAAGACTGCGATGTCGAAATCTTGTTTTTTCAGCAGGCTTTCGCTTGTTTTTTGTTGCTGATCAATCATCATCTTAAGTTGCTTTCCTTGTTCTTCGATTCTCAACTGTAAATTTCGCTGAATCTGAATATGAAAAAACAAGTTTCAATTTCATGGTTCAGAAAATTCATGTCATTCATATATACACACACATACACACACACACACATGTAAAGAGACAGAATTCAAAGATCATACTTCTAATTGTTCATGAAGACGCCTCTGGACATCTAACTGAAGTTGCATTGCTTCTGTGAGGTGCAAACCACTGGCAGACAGATGGAAAAATTGTCATTTATGTTGCAGTGTAATACATAATTGAAATGGGGAAAGCAAAAAGAACTTGATGGTATATTTCAGAAAAAAAGAATTGAGAATTTATTTGGATTGAATAAAGAGGGGATGAAGTAAGAAGTTTACGTTTTGACATCGATCCGACTTATATCAGTTGTACTAGTTCTCTTCTCGGATTTTCCTGCAACAAAGAAAAGGTTATTTGATGAAGATGAGACTGTTTTGGTGGATGAACTTCTGGTAATATTACGTCGTTAACCAAAGCAAAAATAACTAGAATTCGAGACTTAACTTAGTTTATGTAGCCACTTTTAAACTCGATTAGAGTTGCATTCAATGAAATATATACCAACAAATCAAGTCTATATGCATCTATGGTAGCATGAAACAGATAATTGGAGTCATCAGTCAGAGTAAATATGTATCAGATTCTAAAAAGGTTGTTACAATACAAACGGATGAAAGCCAAGCAAATATTTCTATTGCAGAAATTTGCCTAACAAATGTGTGTGATCTGAATGGACTTTCAAAGGCAGAGAGGCAAAGACACAATGGGGTTAATCATTTAAAGCATTTATAAGGTTTAAATCTGAATTAAAGGCTCTTGAATTCTTCAATACGGCATTGCAGATTCAAGCAGCTAAGGACCAGAGTGTGTATCTTCCACCAAAGAAGTAGATTAGAAAAAAAAAAAAGTAAAGAAAAGCAATCATTGTGGCAAATGGCAAGGTATTATTACCTTCAGAAGAGTCTGGCATGTATCTTGCAATACGATATTTCTGTAAAGAAAAAATATCAGAAGGGAACCAAAATTCAGACATCAACGTTTTTGCTAGAAGCATTAATACCTGCAAATGGCTTTTAACATGGAAGATGGTCAATCCTTCGGTATCCATCAGTTTCAGAATTGCTTTTGGGGTTGCCTCTGTTAGATCAAAATTAATAAGAAAATTACTGAAACGACTGCAGAATATGAGATTCTCAATATTTGACAGTTTTTTTTTAAAAGCTTAGTGTTACTTACTCTCTGCACCGCCAAGGCGTTTAACACACTCGACGAACTTGTCATGGAGATCCTGAGTCCACCTTATACGAGTTTTACCGGCCAGCACTGCCCCACCGGTTGAAACTGTGTTACCAGAAGGAACAGGAAAGCCCCAGGATGAAGAGTTTGAACACTGGTTCAGGTTATCTTGCTGAAGGAAGCTTAGTTGTGCAAGCGATGAACTATATGAATTACAATAAGCCTGCAACGAAAACAGCTGGCCACAGTCAAAGAAAGTTTAATTGCAGAAACTCAAAAATGAAAAATTAAAACTTACTCTTTGATCCTGACTTCCGTGAAAAGGACCCGAGAAGTGATTCCTAACAGTAGCATCATTGTTTCCAACTCTAAGCAGGTTAGTTTGATCATCCTGTGAGGGAAACCGGCACCCTTGTGAATTTCTGCATGGAATTCTGTAAGATTTTCCTGATGATTTCTGGTTTTGATTGCAACAAATTTGGGGTTTCCCTAGTGACTCAAATGTATATCTGATTTCATAATTTGGTTCATCTTGAGCAACTGATTCAATGGAAAAGTTGTCCCCGGAAGCATGAAATGAAGGAATCTGAGAATTGCAGCTCTTGATGTATTGGATTTGGGGGCTCAAAGGAGAACTACCCACTATTTGAGACCCTTGCGGGGGAAGAAACCCCATACATCTTTCAGTTGCGGAAAAAGCAGATGACGGAGATTGAAAACCACTCATGATTGTACTGGATGATTTAGCAGCTCCAGGATCTTCCATGGCGGCTGCTTGATGAACCCTGTTTCCCACGTTCCAAGGCTGTTGAAAACCACCATGATTGAATCTCTGTTCCATATGTTCTTGGCAATCAATCTCCTGAGTGTTCATTTGCAAATGAACTAATCCAACAATACTAACTACAATAGCTAGCAGACCCCAAATTCTGAAATTTAGCAGTTCAATTTTCTTGGATAGCAGCAGAAAATTGTATATAATTTCATCCAATTACGAATCACTTAAAAAGATTAAAAGCCACGCAGAATACATACGCTCAGAAATCTAAGAAAAGGAGACGCACATAAGATGGGAGAGTTGAATTCAGATTTATGGTAGAAAAATTCTCATTTATATTCCAATAAGACTCGAGGTTTAAGATATAAATTATAAATACATATATACATATATGAATATATTAATATAAATCATATTCGATACGTTTATTAAAAAAAATACATATATGATTCCATATTTAATTTTAAATCAACATCCAAATTAAAATCAATTGAAATATGTCAAAATTATCGTAATTTAAATAACGCTAAAAAAAACCCTATTTTTTGGATTAAAATAATTATGAAAAAGATTCCTTACTTGATAATTAATTGACAATATAACATGTTTTCAAAAAGCAGAAGAGGTTTTGAAAAGATCATAGGGAACATCAAAAGGACTAATTGGGTTTCAACATAGGCAAACCCATCTAGGCCAAATAATTCAGAAAAAGCATAAGTTCAAAATTAGAAGACCTTTAATTATTCCTCCTATGGATACAATGAAATCCCTTAGCCATCCAAATGTATGATACAAAAAAAAAAAGTATATAATTTTATTAAAATATAATCACAATATAAAGGGGATAAAATAGATGTTACAGATGTTAAAATTTTAATCTTAAATTTATTAAATATCAACATATCTTTACAGGAGTTAGATTAAATTATAAACCGAATTTTTTTCAAACTCTTTTACTTAGGCCAAGTTTAGATTAGGTAGACTTATATTTTACTGTTTAAAAATATTAAAATATTATTTTTATAATTAAGTTTAAATAAAAATATTTTCATTAATAAATAATAATTAAAGTTAAACCTCCAAATAATTTAACTTAAATAAATTTAAATACCACCTCTTAAAAAAAACTTCTTCTAAGAGTGCATCTTGCAAAGTGGGGCATCTGAAATTACGAGAAAAAAAAGTTCGTGGAGTGCTATTATACCTAATACC
>JBBYHM010370840.1:0-11694 GCA_038381775.1 Adansonia rubrostipa | reverse complement strand
GATCCTTCTCTAATAATAAGCCTATAAAAGGGGCTGAATTAAGTAAGGTTTTCAGAACCAAGTAAGCGAAGCTTTAAGCTACGCGCATTAGGTGAGACTTCTCAATTCTGTAGTTAAAAATGGGTAATGCTTTCTTTCACCTTCTTAATTCTTATAGGATCATGGGTACTAGATGCCAATTTTTTTAAGGAGCAGCCAATGTTTGATTGTAAATTTAGCAAATGATTTCAAAAGGCATATAGGAGTTGTAGTGTATGATATCGTGCAAAGCATTTTACTTGATATATGTGCTTTTGTGATAGTAACCAGCTCCTTAAAACACAATTTTGGAGGTGTTTAAAGCCCAAATCAGACAACAAAGAGCTAATGCCACTGGTGAGGGTTACGCACACCCCTACATTTTAATTGCTAGGCCTTTGAATTTCATTTCATATGCTTTTCAAAACAAATTTTTAGGTCATCCTTGATTAATGCCAGCAATCAAATACTTAGGTAAGAAGGTTTTTAATGTTCTCGGCACATGTTTTGCAAGTGGCCTTTGAGCATTCAGCCTGTAAATAAGTGAACCAGACTTCATACTTCTTCCCTATATGCTGGTGGATAATGCAGTCAAATAAATGAATTTCCTATTAGCCTATAAGTTGCCAACTGCCAAGGGATGGTATCATTGTTTTGTATCACTGGGCAAAAGGAATGTTATTATATGTGAAAGTTTGCTTTTTAATGTTTGTATCTGAATGTTCTTCCATGAACATATCCTATTCTCGTGAGGCAAATGAGATAATTGCTTATGCAGTTGAGATTCAGGCCTGTGGATGGGTGAACCAGAGAGTGCATGAAAATCGGATTCAGGTATGTGTCCGACATGAGTATGCTTAATTTTTTTTTTTCAAGTTTTTTCAATATATTTAAAGGATCATATCCTATATCCGTGTCTAAAATAAGATGTGCGAGAAATGAGTGCTTTAAGAAAACTAAAGAGTTTGTGTAACATTACCTATTGCATAAATAAAAAATGTAGGAAAATAAATTTATTTCCTGCCAAATCTGCTGCCTGGCTTATCGTTGCCTTTATTTCCTTATTGAAAATCTGTTGCCATTGAAGGAATAGTAACGTGTCCTTCAATTTTTACCGTGAAAGGTGGCTTTCAATATTTGCATCTCTATGATCTTTTTCTATAAATATTTCCTTATTCTACTGTGAGACCATTGATTGAGCAGTTAACCTCCGGCTCAGTAAACGGGTGAACCAGACTTAGACATTGTTTTTCCTCATAATAGACTGCTGAAACCTGCAAAGAAAATAAAGGGATATCCTACCAGAATCAGGTGCCTGCCTCAGAGTGGCCTTCATTTTCTAAAAAAAACCTATGCATTGCAAAGGAATGTCATAAAACTTTTGTCTCATTGACAAAACTAATATTTATATAATACCCATCATTCATGTCTCATCTATCGAAGGTGTAATTATAATGTCTGTATTTGTAATGTTCGTTTTCCATGATTATTTCCCGTTATTGTCTGAGACAAAGTAGATCTTCAATCATGAGACAATAAAGGGTAATGGTTGGTTGGGTTATTGGAGTAAATGGAAGAGGGAAATCTTTATTCTTTCTGTCAGTTGTTGTAAATTTTATTCTCTGTGAGGTAAATCATGGAAAGTGGATAACTATAGCCTAATAATATTGCTGAATGAAAAATCTGTAAATCCTATGCAAGAGCATCAATCCAAATGTGTGAAGTAGACAAGTTTTCTTTGCTAACATAATTATGTGCAGAGGTTGATTTTAATTTGGTCATTGCAGACTATGTTAGCTCGATTTTTCAACTTCCTTAAGATATTCATATATGATATTAATGTATGACATATATTCGAATATATTTATACTCGAAATATAATTATGAGTGTATAATATTTCAAATACATATAATAAAAATATTTTTAAAAAAATTAAATATTTTAATATCAAACATATATTGTATTTATATTTATCTTAAATTTAAGTAATATAGATCGCGGAAGATGGATTATTTGAGTCTCACCTTCTGCAGAGCACTGTTGGGTAGATGGATTGATGGTTGCAACTTGCAAGGGAAAATTACCCACCCACATTCAGGGTAGCTTCAAAGTTGGTTTGACTCCACGTAAAGGGTAGTTTAACATTTTGCATTTTTAATGTTGTTGCTGAGTGGCAGCTTTGACCAAATAGTTCTATTTTCATGAAGAAGGTACCCCTGGAGATGAGAGCTCCTTTCTGCCATGACAATTTGCCAGGGACCCACTCAAGCCACCAGGGAGGCTCGTGATTCTAAACAGTGCAGTATACATTATTTTCTTACGGAAGTGATAGAAAAAATCGTTTAGTAATATGATATTAAAGAATAATTAAAATTAAATATAATATAAATATATAAATATTTTAAAATATATATAATACTTATATTATTAAAAAATATAAAAATATAATTTATATCATAAAATATCAAAAACATAATATGAAAATACAGTTTCCGGAGTTAGTTGTTAGTTGCTTTCTTCCTTGCCGAAAAGGATGTACTATTGATACCATCATTTTAACTAAAGAAATTCCAGCTTGTAACCCCGGTGCTGACAACCCTAGTCAAACCAAACATGTGATTGTAGGCTGAAAATCAAAATTTTAGTTTCCAAACCATACTTTCATAATTTTAGACAAAACTGCCTTTGCATGATTACTTGTAATCAAGTTTAATCTCTAATTTTTAGGAACAAACCATGGGTAAAAAGTACACATTACAAAACTTAAAGGGATTAACGTAATAATATAAGCTTTCATAACTAATTGTTCCATTTTTGTCAGACAGATATTAAATTCAAGCTTCTATTTCTTCGTTCTTGTTCTTCTCCTCCCACAACAACCTAGAGATTTGTCGGTAGGTAAAGTGATTTATAAAGCCGGCAGAGAGGAAGAATGAACAAGGGTTGAACCAAGGAGGTCATTACTAGCGCGTCCTTCATTGGCCTTGTTATTCTCAGCTCTAGGACTGCTTCCCGCACTGCTATTCGAAAGAGAACCGAAGGTGGTCTTTTGCAAGACCCCGGTGGGAGATGATCCTACCCGAGGACTATTATCCCAGCCCTCTGTCATTAGGTTAAGTGCTGATGAGTTCTTGCAATCTGTTGTGCTGCTGTTAGTACTGTGAAGTACCTCACCAAGAGGACCACCCATGGAAGTCTCCCAAGAGATAGGGATCCAATTTGCTTGCCTCTGGTTTGATTCATTAATAACACTGCCCACTCCCAAGCCCACGTGTATAGGATCAAATTCACGTGATAATCTGAGAGGGGATAGAGTTAATTTTTCGTTGTTGGAAGAGGAAGTAAAGGACATGATTTCAGAGGCAGCCATCGGTCCTGATAAGGAAAGCTGGGTCCTGTCTGATTGAACATCAACTTCCGGCCATGAAATAGCCGAACGATCAGAATGGGTTTTAGACCAGACATCCGCGAACTGGCGAAGGGAATGCTGGGATTCATTTTCTTGACTAGTAAGATCTTGAGAAGAACCGAAATTTCTGCACTTAATCAAGGAAGAGCTTTTATGGGAAGGGTTAAGTAATGAGTCAGAGGAAACAACTCCGAACTCATTTCTTGGGTTTTGCTCATATGAGATCTGCTGCTTCGGAATCAAGAAAGGGTTTTCTTTAGATTTCAGGTCACCGGTCAGGAACGTCATGGTGGGTCCTGCCGCATTATCCTGCATTCTTGCACCCACAGTGTCTTTGCTCAGAAGCAACCTGCAAGAGCAACAATCATCAATGGAATTAGAATCCATCGACTAGCCAAAATATGAAAGTAAAATTATGTAGATTCCCCATCTCATTGCATTTAACTCCATAAACAGGTTTTAAGCAACGGGGTATTAAACAATTTGTTAAAAGAAGGAACCTTTGTTAATAGTAACTAATAAGATCAGTCACTGTCATGAATAAAGAAGATGAGGAGAATCTGCAATTATTATTCTTTATAAAGCAAATCGAGATAAGAATAACAAATGGGCAGATGGCAGCAGCCCACCATGCCGAGATAAATGTTATCAACTACAGCTTACTAAACAAGGAATGAATGCTGGAGGGATAATTCGGTCACCTGTTCAATGCAGCTGCCGCAGGAAGATTAGATGCACCACCGGGCTGCAAATTCTTGAATTGTGCAATGGGTAGACTGTTGGACTCGCCGCTGCCACTGCTTGGCCCTACCACTGATGCTGAAGAGGATGAGACGGTAGGCATCAGTTTGGTGGTAGTGGCGGTGGTGGCTGCGGCGGAATGGCCAGATTGGCCTTCCACAGGCTTTCTTGAACGATGGCGGCCCCTGTTCATGTGCCGCTCACAATACTTCTGGTCGGCAACCGCATCTCTCGAACACCGCCACTTCTTTCCATCTGTTCTACGACACCGTCCTGGCTCCGGATCAGTGTTGTTTGAGAACCCAAGATGAAAAGCTCCCCATCCCACTATTGGAACATAATTAAAAAAAAATACACCCATGTCAATAAAACAAGATTAACAAAGCATAAAAATATATACTAATAACAAATTCCAAATTCAAACTTCAAAACAAAATTTACCCGAGTCCTAATTGCAAGATGCTGGCTTAAGCATGCATGCCAATGCTTTTTCTGTTTGTTAATCTGTACTTGGTACAAGATTTAAACTTCCTGCTAATTTATTATTTAATTTTTGCCTTGATAAAAACACACACTGTTGTACTTTAAAAAGGTAGGGAGAAGTTGCCTTGTCGCATATGGGACCAAAACAAAATGTTGCAATGTGCAATAGTTGAAATTTTACGTGCCCCGACAGTGTTGCTTTTGATTGAAACAGATTATTAATTCAAGCAACGCCTGTTTAGCGCATTGTTTTCGCTTAGCTTAACAGTGTTCTTTTCATTGAGGGTTGAAAGGGGAAAAGAAAGATAACAGAGAGCCCAGAAAGTACTTACTCTGCCAAAAAGAAAAGAGAAGACAATTAGAGCATTATCTCACACTATCAGCACTTGGTAGAAGAATAGAAAGTAAAGTGCAGCACTAATTAGTGCCTTCCTTACTGTTCCCAAATCTTTCCGAAAGAGAGAGAGAGAGAACTGTTTGCTGCAACTTTTGCAACAACCATGGAAATTATATGGACATTTTAAGACAGAACAAAGTTTTCTTTTCTTGTTTGTCTGAGACAGAACTTACATGTACTGGGCCTGAGGAGTCCACCAGACAAGATAGAGAAATCAGCAGAATCAAGGGCTTTTCTTATAGGAATGAGAAGATTAGATGGTATAGGCACATTTGATGTTATATATTTGTAGATCAACGCCTGATGTTCTAGCTCCATCCATTGAGATGGAGTGAAGGGTCCTCTAGCTCCTGCTAGCACCCCATGCATGTTTGCACCATTAAATCCTCCACTGTTGTAGCCTGCAACATAAAACCAAGAGAAAAAAAAAAAAACAATTAGGATTAAAGAAAACAGAGTTAAAATGACGGCAGAAAAGCCAAATTTTCAAGTCTTTCAAAGCTGTGTAATGGAAATAAAAAAGTTGTAGTTTTTCCTCAAGTGTTAAAGGGAAGAAGAAAAAGGTATAGAAAGAGATATGGCAGGTAGTGTCTAATGACTAAGGAGAACCCAGAGACAATCGAGGATGGACCTTTCGTTTTTCTTCTTTTGTTCCCATGGTCACTGTTTGATTTGTTACCAAGAACATTTCTCTCCTAAAACAGGAAGACGAAAAAAAAAAAAATGAAAAACCTCACTTTTTATTGACAAGACTTAAACAAAGACCGCTCATAGATTTCCATGAAAAGACCCTTCACCAGAACAATGGAATCAAACCCATAAGAAAAAAACATGTCTAGTCTTTGCTACACAAGAATGCATTTAACCAACAGCTCACAGCCATTTTACTCCTTTCATAATTCCCCTCAAATGATGTTTGAATAGGTAACGATGTTAGAATGTTAACAACGCTTTCAAACATGTATTTATACCTGTGTTTCTAGTATAAGCAGGCGACGTGAGGTGAAAGTAAGGGAATGAGACATTTTGGGAGCCCCTATTAGCTGAAAGAGCTTCTGATTTGGGAGCAGAAAAGCTCAGCATTTGTTGTTGCTGTTGTTGTTGCCCGTCAGAGAAGATAGAGGTATTGGATCTCAGTAAAGTATTTCTCTGGTTCAACAACATTGCTTTGGAGGCAGAAAAATCATCAAATTTGGCCAGTTTTGAAATACTCCAGTCATCCTCACTATTGCCAGATCTCTCTTGCTTGAGGAACCCAGATTCGTACCACTTCTGCTTTGTCTCAGGATCTGAAGCAAGACAAGTAAAACCAGTGGTAGTAGTAGTCGTAGTCTCTGAACCCCCAAACCCCTCCAAACCCACCACCCCAAAATCCATATAGAAAAACACACCCGCCCTCAACCCAATCTACAAAAACTCTAGATTCAAGAAAGGAAGCATTGAGTTATTACTAGTACTAAAGACAGGAGAGCTTGTGAGGTGCAAAGATGTTCATTTTTAAGTGTTTGGTTATGGTATTATGGTTTTAACCTTTAGCTCAGACTCAAATCAGACTAGTTTTCGTTTAAAGATTTGATGTTAGAGCGACAAAAAAAAAAAAAGACAAAGTAATTGCAGAGGGAGATAACAGAGGCAAGGATGAAACTGAGCGGACAAAGCTAGGCGTAATACCAGTGTTTCTCTCTCTATATAACTTAGACATACAAAAAATCAGCTTTTTTTTAATATTGTTTTTAAACAATCGATAACCCTTTCGGCCTTAAATTTTTTAAGCCTTAATAGATCCTCTAAAGTCCAGGACTTTAAGTTAGCTTAATGGCTTTCTCATTTGAGGAGTTATAGATTTACAAAAACTTCCTTGAAAAAGTTAGCCAATTTACTCAGACAGTCAAGCTTTTTTGACATATGCAAGAAGGGTTTATCTGTCATTTCAAAATCTTCCATGTGCAGAAACCTTGACACTTCTCTTTCCGTTCATCTTTCAGGAATTTTTTTTTTTTCTTTTCAGTTTTTGGGTTGTACTTGGTGCTTTTTTTCCATTTGCTATTTCGGTTGTTGAACTAGAAGGGCATTGAAACCGGCAAAAGAAAAAGAGCCCCTTTTATTTCTAATAATATAAAAAAGATGCAGTTTGTCAATAAAAATGCTAATTTTAATAATAAAATTCTAAATCTATTCAATTTTAAAAATACCTTATTAAAAACATTCATTTGCTTTATTTTATTTTATTTCGCCTTTAGATTAGGTTTTTGTTTGCCTACTTGCCTTGCAATGTCCGCTAGCGGCTTCATTTTCACTGATTTTTTATTTATATAATAATAATAATAATAAATTTAATTTATTGATACATATAAATTTATATATTATTAATTTATAAATTTAAAAATTTTTAAAAATTTTTTATAAAATAATTTTATTTGATTAAACTTAACAATCGATATATTTTTATTATATTTATATATTTTATTATATTTTAATTATATTTAAAATATTTTATATTTATAAAAATTTTAACATGTAAATAATTAATATTAAAAAAATCTTGAAATATAAATTCATATTATGCTTTTAATATTTTTTATATATTATATTTATATAATTATATTTAAAATTATTTAAATTGTGAATAAATATATCAATATATATTTCTCTCTCTTCTTAAAGTTAAAAGGCCAAGAAGTGGTGGGCTGCATGAATTGATACACTAATTTGCGTTGCCACGTGACAGTCGCCAAAAAAAATCTACTCTTTTTCCGTCCTATTCTTATTACTCATCCCCCCTTTTCCCTGTTCATACTGTGCTTCGAGACTGCCCCCTCTTAAATTTGGCTTGAATAAAAAAAAGTGTCTGAATTATAATTTTTTAATTTTAATATTTTATAAATTTTTTAATTTAATATGTATATTATAATTTAAGAGTTATTTTTTATACCAAAACCCTTAAATTTGTACAAAATTCTAACTATAGTCTCTTTCATGGAAATTTAAGACAGGCCTTCATTTCTAACACCAACTAAATCTGTATCTGAGCTTAAATCTTCCAAGTCAATATCATCACAACAAGTCACAAAACGGAAAAACTGGGTTTTATAAAATGTTCGCTAGAATAAGTCAAACAAAATTTGTATTATTTCTGTATGAAAATCACAAAAAGAATGCGGGATATAAATATAAATTTTACGTTAATATATTTAAATTATTTTTAATTTTTTATATATTTAAATATATATCAAATATAAATATCAAATAATAATATTTAAAAATAAAAAAATTTAAATAACGTAAATTACATCTCAACCGATCATCGAAAATATAATATCATAAACTCTACATGCTACATGCAATTAAATTTATACAGGCATAGCAATGGATAGCTGGAAAAAAGGTACATGTTCCGACAAGCTGATACTGTCCTCCATCCATGGGTGGTGAACTAGGAAAAAAACACAAGAAAGTCTGTTTTTAACCAAGGGGCAAGTAGCGAGAGGTGATATTAACTTACAATAAATAACCTGCTTTCCCTATGTAAAAGCAATAAATACCATGTCATTAGGACAGCTTCCTTGTGATTTTTATTGAGGACAACTTTAAACTTCATTGTGTTCAATGACTATGATCAATTATTAAGTTGATCTCTATATTATTCAAATTTGAGTTTTAGTTATTGTATACTAATTTGCCATAATTAAATTTTTATATTTTGATTAATTTATAAATGAAGCCCAATTGACAATGAAATTTAATTTGCTCACGTAGCTTTTGATTATAATCACATGACATTTTACTCTGATAATATAATATAATTTAGATGTTGATTTTAATACATGTTTTATTAAAAATTATGAATTTAATTATTTTACAATAATTTTTATAAATTAAAGTCTCGTACTTTTTAATTTTTTTTTTTTTACTTTCGGTTCAATAATTGATAATATTAATTTTGCCTCGTTAATTTGTTAATTTAGATATTGAATTTGCTAATGAATTTTTTTACTAAAATGATCTGAAGCTCTTTTTCAAAATTTTAAAATTAATAATGTATTATTTGAAATTTTGACAATAACAAAAATTGAAATTTTAAAATTGATTTGGTTTGAGGAGTTTAATTTATGGGTCCTATTTAATAGGTTCGATTTAAGGGATTTGATTCATGCATTCGGCTTGAACGGTTTGGTTCATAAATTCAGGTAGAGCAAATTCTGTCCATGGGTTTGACTCGAGTGGCTTGATTCATGAATCTAATTTTAGGGGTTCGATTTATGGAGCCATATAATAATATTGAATGCATCCTTTGGTCCATATGATATAATCTGTCTTTGATATGAGAAATTGAATAATTTATTCATTTTAAATTTTTGTTAAAATTTTTCAAACAATTAAAATAGCCAAAAGCTTAACATGATTGTAGAAAAGATAAATAAAATAATGTATATACATACATATATAAATAAGAGAAAAGGAAGTACTAATTATACTTTAAATGTTCAAATTCGATCATCCATAAAATGAATTGAATTTATTCTTTTCCTGAGTGAAAAATATGTTGTGATGAAGAGTTGTAAGTTGTAGCTATAGCATGTAGTTTCAAAGCTTGCATCTAAAACTTAGAAACCTAAAAGGTCCCATGATGATCCAAAACTTTAAACTTAAATAGGTTCAGGAATGAATTATTTGTCTGATTCAAAGAGTTTGATTTAAATTTGAGTTAAATTTAAAATAAAAATATTTTAAGGTGAAATTTTCAGATTATTATTTAATAAGTAAATATTATTTTTATATAATTTTAATTATAAAATATATAAATAAATAATAAAACATTTTATACATTTTAATATTTTTTAAATTTAAAATATTAAATTAAATTTTTAATAAATAATTTTTTATTATTTAAATTTAATTCGACTCACAATTATGTCTGATGAAAGGGAGACATCGTTTTAATGTGAGATATAACATATCCAGAAGGCAAAAATTATTTAGCGAGAAAACCCTCTACCTAAAGGATCATTAATTAATGTTTTATTTTTCAAGCAAAAGAAATTAAGAGCATGCAAATCCATGAATGAACATCTAATCTAGTAAATGTTTGCTACGTTGCATCACTTTAAGAAATTAAATAAATAAATAAATTTTAATCTTCACCAAAGATAGACATGACAGCTTCTTAGTTTGACATTAAATCAATGTTCTGTTTTTTTTAGTACATAAATGGATGAAAACAAATCAGTTGTTCTGAAATAAAACCATGGACTACGTTTTTATACGCGTTTTTACATTATTTGTTGGCCACCATTGTAGTGGCTTTTTTGATTCACTGCCACTACAAATAAATGCTGTAAATTATCCCTGCCAACCCTGAACAAGGTTTTTATTTCATTCTTGATCATCAAGCATCTAGACTTTTAGTTCATTGAAAGAGAAGACTAGAATTGAGATTAACTTTGTTGAGACTGTTTCGAAATTTATTAGACATTAATTCAACTGGTCAAGCTGCAGAATAACTCTTAGCCATTCCTTTTAATTTTGAGTATAGTTTGTGAATTGTTCATAATATAACCATAAATGCTAACATGAACAGTAGAAAATTTAGAAAGATTTTCTCTATATAGAAAATTGTACATATAATCAATTTCATCATGTTTTATGGTTGCATATGAGTATTTAGATGATTTGTTCAGAAAAAAAAAAAACAGGATTCAATTCCCTCCTTTAAAAGAAAGGTTAAGATAAAAGGGGAAAAAAAAGGAATGATAAGGGAATATTATGGAAGAAAGATGAAAAAAAGGGGTTGGGGAAGAAAACGATGGGTTTGGAGGGGCGTCCATGCATGCTTTTGAAGCATCCCTGTCAAGGTTGAAACTAGGAACACAAGTTGAGGCGTGCACGGAGCAGACGATAGAATAGATGCAATTATTCTTTTCTTCTTCCTCTTTACAAATTAAAGCTACCATATATATATATATATATAAAATCATATATTATATCCAATAAAAAATAAATTAACTTATTTATATTTTAAAATTTAATAAAATTAATTTGAACAAATTTAAATGTTTATTAAATGAGGTTGATAAGTTAAATTCAGCTGAAATCTGACCCGCTAATGAATAAGATGGGAACTAGGGGACAAGGCGCGTGATTGTAAGAATATGAGAGGGAGGAGATTTTAGCTTGGAGAAGACAATTCGATGATTGCAATAAAAGGGAGGCGATGAAAAAAAAAAAAAAGCGAGTACTGCAAGGGCAATGTTATCTCCAATCATATCATCTTGGATTCCTCACACAATTTTTTTTTTAAATTAATTTAATTTATTTTCTTTTTATCAACAATTTAATTTATTTTCTGTGAGAGGTACGGGTGCAATGACGTTGACGTGTCAGCAGAGCGAGTGGTTATTTTTATTTTTCAATATACGTTCTTTATTAGCTTACTAATGAAAATTTTAAAATTTTTAAAAACGATAAATCTTGTATTATAGGGTTCGATTAACTGACGCTGATAAACATCTTTTAATTTTTGTAAAATATGTTTTATATCAAAATCAGTAATAATTATATTTTTCATCGAAAATTTTAATAGTGTTTATAAATATTTGTTAAATTTTTTTATTATATAATTTTATTAAATATATTTTATAAAAATAT
>JBBYHM010370801.1:0-18111 GCA_038381775.1 Adansonia rubrostipa | reverse complement strand
TCTTTTCTTTTCTTTCCGGGGGAAGCTTGTCATTATCCAATCATCAGGTTCTTTCTCTTCTTTCTCATTTTTTTTTCCCTTTTATTTTGGATTTCAATCGAAGAATTTGAGTTCTAATTGAAAATTGTTCATGAATTGAACCCATGCATCGTTTTTTCCGTTTCCCATTTTTTCTTTTCATGTTTTGGATTTTGGTTCTCAGTAGGTTTTATATTCTCTTTTTTGGGTTTTATTTCTTCCTTCTGGGTTTCAATTTGAGTGTTTTTTCTTTTTCTTTTTGGTTTTTCTAAAGATATGTAATCTTTTTAGCAGCCTACTTTCGTTTTCATTTTTAAATGCCTTCCTTTAACACCTATTTTCACTTCAATGAAGCAAGCCAGTGGAAAGGGATAGAAACTTTCCAAGAACTGAGCTAAAAAACAATTCCTTTATATCATCTGTATTGGATCTGAAATTTCCCTCGGTTTGATTGATTGTTGTGTTTCGTTTTATATTTTTTTTCTACGATTATGCATGCTCAATTTTTGTTCTCTTTTCTAATCTTTGTCATTGCTTACGAAATTCTTTCTTGGATTTTGGGTTTTGATTTTTCATGAGTTTGGTTTCTGCATTTCATTCTTTAAGTTTGTTTCTTTTACCTGTGGTATTGCATGTGAAATTCTTGGTTTTGTTTTGTCGTTACGTGTATCTTGGTTTAGGTCTGGAATTTTAATTATTTCTTCCTTTTTCATGCAGGCTTATTGTTCGAGGTTCGAGTTTGAAGATGTTCTGAGGTAAGTTAGTGTACTTTTATTACTTGGTTAATGCATTGGAGGCTCAAATTTAGGATATTTTGTAATATGCGCTATACAAAGAGAATGGTAGCAATTTTGCTACCTGTAAATCATAATTTATTCGTATGCTTAGTTGTCCATAAGCTATCCCTCTAAATCTCAAATTTAGCAATAAGATTGCTTAGGAGATAATTTGAAATTGTTTCTAAACGTGTGTAGTCACATTTTGTTTTCTAATAGTTCTGAAATTTTCTGGTTTTGCATGTCAATTTGGTCATGTATTTGTTTTATTATCATGAAGTTGCCATCATACATTAATCCACTGAAAGGAGTTATTGTCAGGGCACTGCCTAAACCAAAGTGTTTTTTGCCAGCTCCAGTGGTAAGCTTCATCCACCGGTTTCAGGGTTCTATCTATTTTGATCATAAATGTCGTAATGTTTGATGTAATTTTGTAATTTGATAGTTCATCTTAATCACATTCAAGTCTTTTATTAGTTTTAGCTGTGTTTGCCTTTGGGTATGCAATCTAACATATAATAGTTAAGATTGAGTTATTGTGCGTTTAATGAATTTGAGTGCAAGCAAGTGCTCGATGAAATGTCCAAATGAATTTCTAATGAAGTCAAAAGTGCCATCTTCTAGTTTTTTTTTTTTAAAAAAAAGAAAATATGTTCATGATCCACCTCCATCGATTCCATTATCAGTATATTTTTTTAAAATTAAAATTTTAAAAGTAAATATGCAAACTTTCTTAGTTTGATTTTTTTTTTTTTATGGTTTAATAAAATACCTAGAAGTAGTCCAGAACCTATCAAAGCGACGCTATTGAAGACTAAGGATAAACTGCCGTTTGCTGGCCTTTGGATGATCAAACCTTTTTGCTTCCACTTTTGATAAGGCACTTACATTACAACTGTATTTGCTGTTATTGCTGTTTATTTTGATAGAAATTCAGTGAGTGGGTTAGGTGGTCCGGGGTGGTACTTTCTTGAAGTGACCCAGATAGACTTATTGTTGCGTTTCTTTTTTTTCTTCTAAAGAGTGGATAGGGTTTTGGGTGCATTTTCTTCTTGAGGTGATCCGGATTGACTTGTTCTTGCGTTTCTTTTTTTCCTCTAAAGAGTGGATAGGGTTTTGGGTGCATGTTCTTCTTGAGGTGACCTGGATTGACTTCTTGTTGCGTTTCTTTTTTTCCTCTAAAGAGTGGATAGGGTTTTGGGTGCATTTTCTTCTTGAGGTGACCCGGATTGATTTCTTGTTGCATTTTTTTTTTCCTCTAAAGAGTGGATAGGGTTTTGGGTGTCGGCAAACATATATCATACTTGTAAGGAGCGAAATGCCCGGATTTTCAAGCAATCTTATAAAGCTGCAAAGGAGCTTTTTTACCAGATTTGCGCACCCAGCCTATCACGGCGATGGGTTCCAATGTTAGTTCAACGGTTAGATGTGTCTGCCGTTGCGCAGGAGAATTCTTTCTCCGATATGTGCCATCCATGCTGAAGGTACCTGTTTCTCAGGGTATCTCTTGGAAACTAACATGGTCCAGTGTATCAAATAGTGGTCGGATCCCAGGCTTAAAAGACTCATTCTCCCCGTTTGAGCGGGAATGACTCGCTTTTTTCCATATGGATGAAGAGCTATTAGTGCATCTTACAACCATGGGCGCCCTATGGTATTGAAGGGTTTTCTTCGAAGTAAGTGTTAGCTATCAGACTTCAATTATCTCTCGGCTAAATTTGGTTTTAAATTGTGATTTTAATTGCTTGGAGGTTATGGAATTGTCGGATGTTTGGGGTGTTTTATGGTTCAACGTGGTCTGTTTTTGGGCAAATTCTATTCGAGGAACGAACGTGTTTTATCTAGAATTGTCGGGGAAAGAAGCAGCAAATATGAGACAGGAATCAGGATTAGTTTGTATCAGTCAAAGTCCAAGTAGCTTTTGTCACTGTGGCCCGTGCTGGGATATAAAGGGTGTTGCTGATTTTGTCAACTTCTTTGACTTGGGGAGAGCTTTTGGTGCAATGATGTTTTGTCGTGTGGAGTAGATTTGGTACCTTTGTAGGTCCTTTAATAAATATTTATTTGACAGTAAAAAAAGAACAAAAAATGAATTCAGGCTTAATTGCATTTCTAATGATTTTCATGTCTTCTTGAAAATTCTAGAGAGTGATTGCCTGTTTTAAAGTGATTTTTTTTTTTTTTTAGTTATGCATTCTAAATAGTGTTTATTTGCTTTAAAGTATTTTTTTTAATTTTAATTTTCTATACATTCATTTGATTTTCAAAAAGTTAATTTTTTTTTTTTAACTTCCTGCAACGAAGTGCGAGCGGGTTGCCATCTGGTAATACATTAATAGTAGAATTATTTTTACTCCAAGGTAAACAAATCTCCCACATATTTTGTTTTTGAATAAGTACTTTTTTTAATTTTTTTATTTGTCATTTTGCCACTTCGAAAGAAATAAAGATAATAAGGCATGACCAGACATGGGATTAGCCCACAAATAAAAACTCTTAAGTCACAAAAATCTCATATGATATGAGAATATGAAGAGACAAAGGGGCTACGGGAGGGAGAGAATGCAGATGGCGTAAAATCTGGAGAAGATTTTCCTTTTATTTCATTTTCTTCGTTTAGGGTATTTGAGTTTGACAATTTTTAGATTTTGTCGTTTCCATTTAAAGATTTCATTGAAAAAAATTGAATCAAAATGACTGACTGAAATTTAGGATGTGACTTAAAAAGCATTTTACTTTTAAACGTTGGCAGGGTGGATTCACATTGCTTGTTTATTAAATTATTAAGTTATTAAGTTATTACGTTTCAAAAATTATTTTAAATTTTGGACATAAAAAAATATAAAAAATATTTAAATTACAAAGCATTTTGAATATAAATAAAAATAAAATTAATTAAAAAATAACTATAAATAAAAAATATATAAATAAAAAAACTTTAAATCTTGACTATGGCTATGGATGTGCACGTGTGATGAGGCGACGGTGATTGGAAGATTAAGGGAATTGAATGCTTGCACGTGGTGTGTTGCGTTGGCAGGTGAGTTTTTGTGCCTTGTTCTCTGTTTCATGCTACGTAGTAATACCAAATAATTTTGTTTTTACGGAGGTATCAAAAGGTACACTTGACTTGACCCTTTCCTTTCAATCTAGACAGGCCGGCCAGGGGAGTTCTAAACCCGCCGACGGAATGTTCCGCCCGCAAATTCTTGGAGTCCGATGTGGTATTCAGAATAGTCTTTTAAGTATGAGCTGGATAACTTTTCCGATGGAATTAGGTTTAGATTTAGATTTTAATATTTTTGTTTTTGGTTTAAAAATAATAATTTTAAATTAAAATAATATTTTTTATTTAAATTTAATTATAAAATATATAAATATTATTTATTAAAATATTTTTAATATAATAAATAGTAGTTTGAATTTAATTAAATGGATATAAACTTATAAAATATGAGCTTAAACTTGAAATTAAAAGAATTCAAATCACATGGCCCATACTTAGATCTAATCCAAATCTAACTCAGAAGGATTTATTTTAATAAATAAATGATCATCATTTAGATTTTAGATAGTGAGAATTTGAATTCCTTGCAGGCCCTCACATACAATTGCATGGCTATCATTGGATGCCGTGTGATGGTAAAAAGCTACTCTCAGAATTATAGCAAGTAAAAAATAATTAATAATGTTAAAAAAATTATTTAAATATTATTTAAATATTAATATATTATATAATATAAAATTTTAAATTTTATATAAAAATAAATTTGATTTTAGAGTCAGATTTAGATTTTTTTTTATAAAATTTAAAATTTCATATTGCATGATTCATCATATGTTATCAATATTTAAATAATTTTTAACATTATTAATTATTTTTTATTTACTATAGCTTAAAAAATATAAATATTAAAATATTAAATTTTATAATACAAAAATTAAAATATATTTTTATATTAAAATTCTTAATAAATTTTTACTGGCGTGTGGCTGGCCTAAGTAGTAAAGTCTTCTCTATAACATCATTCTTCACCCCCAAAAACAAAAATAATAATAATAAATGAAAATTTATTATTGATGTATCAAATAATATGAAATTTTAAATTTTATTGCAAAAGTGGATTTGGTTTTTGGGTCGGATTTGAGGTTTTTTTTTAATAAAATTTAAAATTTTATATCGCATGATACATTACATTTTATTAGTATTCAAATGATTTTTAATATCGTTAATCATTTCTTATTTATTATAATTTTAAAAATATAAAAATTAAAATATTAAATTTTATAATACAATATTCAAATTATTTTTTTAGCTGTAATATTAGAACTCTTAATAAATTTTTGATATAGTGTGATGAAAAGCAGTGTCCAGTGTTTGCCTTTAATGGGTTTTGAAGATACTTTGCTATTATAACACGTGGACATAAACTAGATTTAACAAATAAGAAAAAAAAAAAGCATGTACTGCCTCGGAGTCCAGCCACGCAGACTTGGTCTCAAGCTAAACATTTCAAGTTTGGGCATAGGCTGTAAATTTTGTAGTATCTTAAACATAATTAAGTTTACAATTTGCATAACATAATTAAGACAAAAAAAATTTAAAAAAAAGCTTTGCCTAACATCATTTATTTATACTTTAATTTCTATATTGAGCATAAGGAATTTCCCTAATTCGCTATTAAGCTTAATTTCTGAGTGAGGAATGTTGCTTGAATTGAAAGCTTAGACAATTGGTGTGCAGGATTTTGAATCTTGTTTTCTCCAAATTAAATTAAATAATTTCCGATGTTTATTATTTTTTAACAACAATAATTAATTCACTTACTTCATATGTTAAATAAAAATAAAAATAATAAATAATTTACTTTTTTTATCGAATAAATATTATTTATTCTATTTATTAGGCCAATTTGATTATTTATTATTTTGAAATTACAAAAATGTACACCGACAATGTGAAATTTTCCTCGGTTTGATTTTGGGTATATACTTTAAATTACAAAATTGATTGTTGTGTTTCGTTTTATATTTTTTTCTACGATTATGCATGCTCAATTTTTGTTCTCCTTTCTAATCTTTGTCATTGCATATGAAATTCTTTTTCGCATTTTGGGTTTTGATTTTTCATGAGTTTGGTTTCTGCATTTCAATCTTTAAGCTTGTTTCTTTTACCTGTGGTTTTGCATGTGAAATTCTTGGTTTTCTTTTGTCGTTACATGTATCTTGGTCTAGGTCTGGAATTTTAATTATTTCTTCCTTATTCACAAAGGCTTATTGTTCAAGGTTTGAGTTTGAAGATGTTCTGAGGTAAGTTAAGTGTCCTTTTATTACTTGATTGATGCATTGGAGGCTCAAGTTTAGGATATTTTGTCAAATGGGTTACACATAGAAAATGGTAGGCAATATTGCTACCTGTAAATCATAATTTATTCATATGCTTAGTTATAAGCTATCCCTCTAAATGTCAAATTTAGCAATAAGATTGCTTAGGAGACAATTTGAAATTGTTTCTAACCGTTTAGTTGATTGATTTTGAGATTTATAAGATGTTTGATTTCCTCTTTTATTTGCATGCATTGCTAAAGGTATTTAAATGACTAATTCTAAGGCTATTTTTGTTGTCTTTGATTATTTGCAGGCAGATTAGTAAACACCGCTTGAAAGTTAGGTCTTGCAAATAAGTATCTGAAGCGCTGACCATCCAGGATCATGTAAGTTGTATTAGTTTCTTTAAGGGTATGCTTTAAAATCTTCCTTAACTTTTCGGGTTAACTGTTCCAAATTGTACATGTAGGAATACTGGAGGTCAAATTCAATGTCTTTCAAATCAGTTAACAAAAGGGTTAGATCAGGTCAATTTCTTTTTTTTTCAAAGAGTAGTTGCCTTTTTGTGCTTCATCTTTTTCTCTTTGTTTTTGAGAATGTTCCCCCCTAATTTGGTGCTTTAAATTGTCTAACTATAAAGCATTCATGGAAGTTACTTAGAGACATAACCTGTCTAGATGCATCTACTTAAGCTTCCTCTATGTCAATCTCTTTAAATATCGAAGTTCTAAAAATCATATGTGAAATGCTTAATCTGTTGAAGGTAATACATTTAGATAAAATAGAAAGTAACCATCGAGAAACTGCATGAAAATAGCGTATTGACATGGAAATTATATAAACAAAGCATTACTTATTTTTGTTTTTCTGTTATTGTTGTCATATGTTGAGTTGTTACTCTTGCATGTTTTGGGTTTTTTAGTAGGTTGTTTTGTCAACGTTCATTGTCTGGTGGTTCACCGTCCAATTATCTTCAGTATCGATTTTTCATTTTTTTTTTCAAAGCTTACTTTTTTTTCCTGCTTTTTAAGCTTTTGTAATGTGACATATGCTTTTCTCATTATGCTAATATATATTTATGGATCTTAGTAGTTTTTTGTTAAGTCCAGACACTGATAGCGTTGCATATAATTTAGCTCTTAGTTTCTTACTTTAGAGGATATATTAGCTTTTAAAATTTTGCTATGTTTGAGATTTTCTAGATTGCCGATATGAGGTTGGTTTGCTATTTGTGGTGATTCTTTGTTTGTATTATAGTTCTAACTCAGATTATGCATCGGGTAAGTATTTAATAATCCGTAATAAGTATATTGTGGCATGAATTGCTTCAATGTATGAATGAAATTCACCCAACATGCAATCAATCCAATTGTAATATTTGAAGGCGCAATTGTTAAAACCCCAAAAGGTAAAAATTTAATCTTTCTTTTCGAAGCTAATTCTGATTCTAAACGTGTCTCTCATGCTAGCTTTCGTTATAAAATCAACTTTGTTGTTCTTTTAGTTATTGTTTACATAATGTCGTTTGTATGCAAGTTCACGACCTTTGTTGCACTTTTTACCTTTGAATCAGCAATCCATCAATCGAATTCAATCTTTACAGAATTTGATATTCTTATATTTTTGCTTTCCTTTTTTTTTATATGCAGATTTTAGTTTTTCTTTCATTTTACATATTTGGTTGTGAATTTAATGATTTTATTTATTTTTTTCGATTGCATTCTTATTTTCTAGAGAATCATTCTCTTTGATGTTAAATAAATTTCTTGCCTTTGTTATTATTGTATTATTTTACATACTGGTGTTGGTGTCCTTTCTTTGCAGGTTTCTTGCTCTTGCTTCGTTTACTTCATCTCTTAGGTATTCTATTTTTCATGTACATTTATTCTCTTTAGGTTCTTCTTATTTCTAATAGTTCCAAGCTTATGTGAGTAGTCACATTTTGTTTTATAATAGTTTTGAAGTTTTGTAGTTTTTGCATGTCAAATTGGGCATGTATTTTTTGTTTTTTTAATCATGAAGTTGCCGTCATCCATTAATCCACTGAAAGAGTTATTATCAGGCCACTGCCTAAACCAAAGTGAAGTTGTATGCCAGCTCCAGTGGTAAGCTTCAGCCACCGGTTTTAGGGTTCTATCTATTTTGATCATGAATGTCGTAATATTTGATGTAATTTTGTAATTTGATAGTTCATCTTAATTAAGTTCAAGTCTTTTATTAGTTTTAATTGTGTTTGCCTTTGGGTATGCAATCTAACATATAGTAGTTAAGATTGAGTTATTGCGCGTTTAATGAATGTGAGTGCAAGCAAGTGCTTGATGAAATGTCCAAATGAATTTCTAATGAAGTCAAAAGTGCCATCTTTAAGGTTTTTCTTTTAAAGAAAATATGTTCATGATCCACCTCCATCCATTCCATTGTCAGTATATTTTTTTATAATTAAAATTTTAAAACGTAAATATGCAAACTTTCTTCGTTTGATTTTTTTTTATAGACTTATGGTCTAATAAAATACCTAGAAGCAGTCCAGAACCTACCAAAGAGATGCTATTGAAGACTAAGGATAAATTGCCGTTTGCTGGAAAAGGCTTTTTGTTTGGCCTTCGGGTGATCAAACCTTTTTGCTTCGACTTTTGATAAGGTACTTACATTACAACTGTTTTTGCTGTTTATTTTGATAGAAATTCGTCCTGTAATTTTAGTCATATCCACAATTTTTGGGGATTTGTGTAACGACCTTTTTTTTATTATTGATATTGGGTTGGACATCTATCCGTAATTTTTTTATTTATTTTTTATTATATTTTTTAATATTATTTATATTTATATAATTTATTTATAAATTGTAAAAATTTAATTAAAATTAAATTTATAAATTATGATTAAAATTATATTGAATAGTAGTAAATGAAAAAATAATCAAAGAAATCTTAATTTATTGATGTTAAATTGAATAATATTATTTAAAAGTTAAAAAATATAAATAATTTTATTTTTAATAAAATATTATTATTTAATTTATTATCATTATATAAATTTATAAACTATTAATATATATCAACATCATTTAATCTCGTGGTTAAAATTATATGAAAGTGATATGTTAAATCTGAATTCGGGTTCAAATATTCTCTCCTCCTCTCTCAATTTATTATTCTAATATTGTTAATTTTTTTATAAAAAAAATTACCAATATCTCAAATATAAATTATAAATCATTTAGTAATTTTATGCTAAATAAAAAAATGTTGCTTAAGTTGTATTTGGGTTGAGTGATATTTTGATTAATCATTTCAAAATGGAAGAAATTATTCAAAGGATGAATTCTATTCATCGTGTTGATAGAGGTATATATAAGTAATTTTAAACATTAACAAGACAACTCCAGCAAATTCAATGCAGAAATCCGAAGATTGTCTGTACACCAGCTGTCAAATCCCTATGCCGATCTGTGTCCACGAATCTTGGGCTTCCAAAAAAAAAAAAACAGAAAAAAAACTTTAATAGCCCTCATTTTCTCCGAGAACGAAACTACCCTTTTTCCTTTAGCGAATTCTGAGGAAACGAGAGAGGGAGAGGGGCAAACCGACAATCTTGGCTTCCCCCCCGGCTTTTTCGAGGAAGTAACTGGAAAAAGAATTAATGTCTTTCCCCCTCAAAAATTTACCAGATTTGTCTTTTTTTATAAAATAAAAAACAGACAGAAGAATTTTAAACTTTTAAATAAGATATCTTTTTCGAATCAGATTCAAAAATAATAAATAATATAAGGGATAAATAAATAATTTTTTTAGTAGATTGAATATAAATATTAAATTAATTCATAATTTTTATATATATAAACCTTTTTAAAATGTATAATATTGGAACTCATACATATATGTAGTGTAGAATATAATTCTAAATTAAATCATAATGATTAATTATGTAAAATATAAAATAAATTGATATATAATATAAACATAACATGAAAGATAATATAAATACTATACGAATATTTGAATATATTAAAATATACATAAATAATTAATTAATGTATAAAAATTTTTATAAGAATTTATAGTATTTTAAATATACGAAAAATAATATGAATAATACATATATAGGAAAATAATAAAAACACAATATAAAAAATATATAAACACCATACAAATAAATAAACGTGTAAAAATAAAAAAACAAATCAAATATATTAACAGTAAAAATATATAATATTTTAAACATTCAAAAAAATAATACAAATTCAAATACAAATTATTTTTTCTCTCTCTCCTTCTTTTTCTTTTTTTTTTTTCTTTTCTTATCTTCTCTCCTTTCTTTCTCTCTCTTCTTCCCATAAACGAAAAAAATCCATGTGATATATATAAAACCAAAATAATAGGAAAATGATAGAAAAATGAAAATGAAAAATATATCCCTGACTTTTAGGTCCTGTCCTGTCCAGTAGATTTTGTACCTTTTTAGGTCCTTTAATAATACTTATTTGATATAGCAAAAAAAAGAAAAAAAAATTATGAGTTCAGGCTTAATTGCATTTCTAAAGATTTTCATGTCTTCTGGAAAATTCTAAATAGGGATTGCTCGTTTTAAAGTGATTTTTTTTATTTTAGTTTTTGATGCATTCTAAATAGTGTTTATTTGCTTAAAAGTAATTTTTTTAATTTTAATTTTCTATACATTCATTTGATTTTCAAAAAGTTAAAAATCTCTCACGTATTTTGTTTTTGAATATTTTTTTTATGTGTCATTTTGCCACTTCGAAATAAATAAAGATAATAAAGCATTACTAGACATGGGATTAGCCCACAAATAAAAACTCTAAATCACAAAAATCTCATATGATACGAGAATATGAAGGGACTAAGGGGTTACGGGAGGGAGAGAATGCAGATGGCGTAAAATCTGGAGAAGCTTTTCCTTTTATTTATTTTTTTCATTTAGGGTAATTGAGTTTAATAATTTTTAGATTTTGTCGTTTCCATTTAAAGATTTCGTTGAAAATATTGAATTAAATTGACCGGTTAAAATTTAAGATGTGACTTAAAAAGCATTTTACTTTTAAACGTTAACAGAGTGGATTCACATGGCTTGATTATTAAGTTATTACATTTCAAAAGTTCTTTTAAATTTTAGACGCAGAAAAATATAAAAAATACTTAAGTTACAAAGTATTTTGAATATAAATAAAAATAATTAAAAAATAATTATAAATAAAAAAATATAAATAAAAAAAACTTTAAATCTTAACTATGGCTATGGATGTGTTGATTTTTGTATATAATATCAACAATTAACGTTAAATTCTTGATTTTATTTTTGTGGTATTTAATATTCGTGACGTCTGCATTTGCATAATCTAAGAAATGTGTTGGGCAGTTGGGGCCCAGTTGGGCCTAAAGTAGTTTGAATGAGGCAGCCGAAAGTAGTTTGAATGAGGCAATAGTGCAGCCATAGTGTGTCAGATTTTTTTTAATCTTCGTTTGATATTCCACCTGTTGTTAACTTGCATATCCAAAAACCTTAGAGCCAAGTGGTGGTGGTTGGATGCAGAAGCTGGAAAATTTCCATGTGTGGTAGAACGAAGGTACATGCTTAACAATTGACGAGATAATGTTATTCATATGATGAAATATATATGTATATATATTCGTGAAGTCCACATAATCATATATTATTTATAATATAATAAAATAAGGAATAAGCTTATTTGATAAATATTGCTGGCGTGATAGTTTACGTAGACATATTCTCTTAATGAAACGTAAGATAATTTTGATTTTAACTAATATTATAATATTCAAAATAGTGGATCAAATCATTAGATTAATTAATTTAAAAATTTTAATTTTGACTAATAATATATATGATTTAATGTAGTTAAACATTATATTTTTAATATTAAATATATAATTATTCAAAATTCAAAAAATTTCAAATTAAATCTTTTTAGATGATCTCTTATTAATCTTTTGATTTTTTTATAAGAATTAATAAATAAAATTACGCATCTAAAATCAAAATTTAAAAATTTTCAAATTAAATATTTCTTTGTTATCTATTATCAATCTTTTAATATTTTTATTCATTTAAAATCAAGATTAAATAGTAATAGATAAAATTACTCATCTAAAATCAAGATTAAGTTGTAACAAAATTTGAAATTTAAAGAATACCTTTTATTCGAAAATTTTATATATTTTTTAAAATTTTAAAATTTTAATTTTAACTTTGATAAATTTTCTTATCATCTTATTTGATTTTTTTTATTTTAAAAATACACATATCACTTATTATATTGATTTTAAATTCAAAAAACATTGATTAATTTGAAATTATATATACATCTTATTTATTGGCATCCAATAAGCCTATAAATAGCAGTGTTATGTACCTTTTTTTTCTCAATTTGAAACTTTCATTTGAAAAGTATGATTTTTTAGTTATTTTGTCAATTCACTTTTTTTTAATACACATTCACTGATTAATTTTTATTTTTGTGCAAAAAGTTAGCCAAAATCACACAAAAAATACCAAGAAAGATATTTATAATTAAATGATTTATATATATATATATATATTTAAAGACCATTTTTATCCTTTTTGTATATGTTGAAAATAATTTAAGCACGATCATAATATGAAAGTGTATTATTTTTATGACGTAATTTTTATTCAATCGTTTTGTAGGAAAAATGTTAGTAATGAAATACTATTCTTATAGAATTTAATTTTGATATGGTATTAAAATTTTACATAATTTTTAAATATACTTGACATTACAAAAAATATATATACAAATTAAAATTTTGATAATATATAAATAGCTTAAATTAAAAAAGGGAAATTGAATATATTTGATTTGAAATTAGATTTTGAATCTATATTTTGTGTATGCATATACAAACAATTGAATAAATTTAATTTAAATTTAATAGATAAATACAATTTATATATATATTAAATATTTAATACTTTAACATAAATTTAAAAATAATAATTAATATATATACATATTTAAATAAATAAAATTAATTCGTGTATCGCACGAGTTATAAACTAGTTCTACTATATGTGATAGGTGCGTGATGTGGTCTAATAACGAGTCAATACCGGGCCAACAATGCCAGATGCTTTCTCATCTTCGTTTCAACTCTAACCAAAATTTAACTTGTTCCACCAACTGTTACTGTGCATATCCAAAAACCCTAGAGACAAGCAGTGGTGGTGAGATGCAAAAGCTTGAAATTTCCATGTGTTGTAGAACGAAGATATATGCTTAATAACTAAGACAAGATAATATTATTCATATAATGAAATACTTATGTATATAAATTTTTATATATTTATATATATAATGAAATAATTATAATAGGATAACAAATTTCTTGGTGCCAGCAGGATTAATGGGAAGGAGACTGGGTATGAAGTGGAAAGAGCAATGATCTTCCAACGTCCATACAGTGCAATCATGATCTTTTCAAATTTACATATAAATCACTCATTTTTCTCCTTTCTTGATAAGCCAATCAAAATACCTTCCAATGAGAATTTATTCCCAGAGAGAGTCATAACCGTAAAAAAAAAAAAAAAAAACCATAACCAAAGGCTGAAAATAAGAAAAATCAAGGGGAAAAAAGCCAAAAATACCTCAATTTAACCACACATATGATAATCTATGCAACAAAAGAACACCATGTTATGAGTGAAAAATAGCCAACCCAATCACTTCCTTATAAAAATTTGATTTGAAAAGAGGAAACACCAATATCTGATAAGCATAAACACCTCGCATGGCATCAATTAACTCTCTATCTAAAAAAATCAAAATTGAAAGCTACACGGGTGTTGATAAAAAGGCAAAAGAAACAATCATCCATTTTGTAATTTGATAGGTAATCATTCATTTTCTAAGACAACCAAAATTGGAAGTCTTTACATACCATATTCAATGTAACTAAGGCAAAATTTTAAGCATAATCAAAATCCCCAACAATCCGAGGAAATTATAATTATGAGCAAGAATCATGTCAACCAGAAGAGAACAGACAGTAGGCCAAACTAGTTATTAATTATTGCATATATATCACAAACTAAGTTATTAATTGTTACATATATATATATATATATATCAGTATCACAGGCTAGTTATTAATTATTACACACATATATAATCAAACTAGTTTTTAATCAGGGAAAACTATAATTCTTGAGCTGATTATTTTACCATTTGGCAATGAATCCATTTAACAAGCGCAGTGACGGGCAAGGACAAAGCCGCAGCACCAACACAAGCGCCCCATTGTCCCAAGTCCAGCCTTTGAATTTGGGAAAGCTTGCTCGACAACTCCACAATTACGACTTGAAGGAGTAAAGTGAGGCCAAGTATCCCAATAAAGGGTTTGTTCTTGTGTAGCCCATTGAATACATTGATCTTTTCCTTCTCCAATTTCCTTACATTGAACTCATTGAAGACCTGGCAGAGGACGAAAGTGTTAAAAAGGATCGTGTTGTTCACCTTCTTGTCCACCCCAAAGATTGATGTTCCTTTGAAATAAATGGTCAGAACAATAGCAACTTGATACAAGGCTTGCGCAATGATGTTCCTCCACATGGTTTTGGAGATAAGACACTTGGATTGAACTACGGGATTGGGAGGTTTTTCCAAAAGATCTTCATCGGTAGGGCGCTCACTGACCAAAGCTAAAGCTCCGAATGCATCTGTTATTAGGCTCACCCACAATAGCTGGAGTAATGTAAGAGGAAATTCACCAGAAAAGATCGATGCAACGAAATTGAAAGTTAGGGCAGAAAGATTGGCCGTCAGCTGAAACTGAATGAATTTCCGGATATTGTTGTGCAGCCATCTGCCACACCTCAAAGCTGCCACTACAGAGGTAAATTGGTCATCCATGATTACTATATCTGAGTTGTTCTTTGCAATTTCAGTTCCTTGGATCCCCATGGAAAGTCCAATATCTGCCTCTTTTAAAGCTGATATATCATCCCCGATGACTGCTACCACATGTCCACTGTCCTTTAGACGACGTACCATTAGAAGTTGGTCAGATGGTGAGCATCCGGCCATCACACGGATTTTATTGATTTTTTCCCTTTGCTCTTCCGGGGAGTACTTTCTGAACTGTTCACCTTCTATTACTGCTTCAATCATGTCCTCATCATCTGGTTGTAGAATACCGCAATCAAGTGCTATAGCTTTTGCTGTGAAAACATTATCTCCAGTTATCATCTTGATGTTTACACGGGCATTTCTGCAACATTTTATGGCTCTTCTAACACTAGGACGACATGGGTCTTTCAAACCCACCAACCCCAACAAGGTCAGTCCGCTTTCTCTCAACTTTTCTGAAACTCGCACTGCTTTATGATCTTGTAGAGTTTTTGCATGCGCAAATGCTATGCACCTCAAGCCTTCCGCTTCCATTTTTTGAATAATCTTCTTAAGCTCTATTCTTTCTTCATCCTCTATGGCAATAATTTCTCCACTTCTCACATAATACTCTGAACACATGTCTAATATCATCTCCGCAGCACCCTCCCAGTGTGTGTGGGTAGCCCTCTCGTCGTTCCGCTGTATCAAAAACCCACTCCTCTAATTCTTTGAATTTAAGGCCTCCACTACTTGCTTGATGATTTTGTTATCTTGCTCCGGGTCATCAAGATTCATCCCCAAATTTGAAACGGCCCAAAAAAGTATTGCTTGCTCGTCAGTTGGACTACCAGAGATGTCAGGAGCAGACCCAGTGCTTCCCTTATTAACATTACAACTTGTGTTTAAACCAACTGATTGTTGCAGTAACTCATAGACCGTCTGTGCTATTTCCAAGGACAAGGAATTATCTTGCTTCATTAACTCTCTTCCCAGGTAAAACTCAGTGACCTTCATTTCATTTAAAGTAAGGGTGCCTGTTTTGTCGATGCAGATCGTCGTGGCTGAACTCATCATGTCAAAAGCAGAAAGCTTTCTGACCATTGCATGATCAGCCATCATTTGCTTCAACGAACAAGCCAAAGCCAGAGTTAAAGCCAGAGGCAGACCTTCTGGAACTGCTACGACTACGATGGATATTGCTGCAGAAATAATATCCACGACTGAGTTGATTATGCTGTCAAGCTTAGTCTTGTCCCCCAAAAATTCTTTGTTTCCCTTGTCGTCTTTTGGGTTTCCAGTGAAGTAATGAATGAGCAAAACCAAATGAATGAGAAAAGCGACGGCCAAATTAGCCTTCTGGACATAAGGATAGATCTTGCTCAGACAAGCCTGTAACAGACTTGGTTCATCCGAGTCATAATGCTCGACAGATCTCATCGTCTTGCCCCTTGCTGTGTTTATGCCCACGGAAGTAACAAGCATAGTTCCATTACCATCCAAAACCTTGGTCCCCGACAGCAAGAACGGATTGTTGGAGTTTTTTATCTCATCGAGTTTACTTTCTCTTGCAGCACCAGACTCATTCACTCGCAGAAAGTCTCCGGTAAAAAGTAGTCCATCGGCTGGAATCTCATCACCGGTCTTCAAACACACAATATCCCCTACGACGACTTCCAGTTGAGATATAAACTTGTGTTGTCCAGCTCTTACCACTTGTACTACCATAGTACTGTCTACGTCATCTAAACGCTTGTGCAGCATAAAATTCCTCACTCCAGAATAGAAAGCCAGTGGGAAGACAATGAAAACAGTACTCACGCCACCCTCATATGGAACATCTTTCAGGCCATGTCTTTTGATGCTCAGGGCAAGTGAAATCAAACCGCAAACCAACAATATGATCATAGTGTTATCTTTGAAAGCTTCACAAAAAAGGCTGAGAAAGCTTTTAGGAGTTGCTCTAGGGTTTTTGTTGTCACCAAAAACGTTGATTCTTGCAGCAAGATCAGCATCATTACCATTGATACCATCCTTCTCATTGCTTTGAAGATTTATAGCAATCTGCTGGACACCTCCAAGTTGACTTAGAGTTTCAAGGTTCCTTTCTCTCACCAACTGCTCAATAAGTAATCTGTTATCAACCCACAAAGAAGCTAAGAGATCATCGTCATGGATATCAACCGTCACAGAGGGGAAAGCAGGCGAGATTTGCTTCTTCTTGTCAAGAACCAATTTCTCATGGAGGGAAACAAAAGCCCTGCGGGAGATTATGGCTGCAAAAGCCGAACGCCATCTTCTCCGATGGAGTTTCGTTAAGGGATCGTCTCCTTTGTCAGACATTTGGCTGATTCACTATCAGGTAATTTGCTGTAATATTAATACATTAGGAGGATTAACAATACCCTTGTTTTTATTTTTTCATGGAAGGATTTGGGTGAGACTTGAGAGGAAGACAAGATGTTTTCACACCTAAAAACATTTTTGTTAATTTTTTTTATAAAATATTTTTACACCTAAAAAAAAATCTAACGAGAATATAAAAAAATTATTAGTAAAATTTTGTGTTTAATATATTGTTTTTATAAAATTTAAAAAATAATAATTTATTAATTATTTTTTACATATATCACTTTAATTAATATCGTTAAACATTGATTAATATTTCCCGTAATTATATAATCATTGGGCAGCTGGGATGATGATGGTCCCTTTCTTCTTGGTTCTTCGTGGCCCAAACCTTTTGTTTTGGCTTCTCCGCTAACAAATTCAATGTCACACCTTATAGAGGTGGTAAAATGAACCCAAACAAAATAAACCTCAATTTAAAAATTTATTCAAAAAAATTCGAGCTCGAACTCGAACTGAATTCGATTTGATCAAAAAGTCAACAGCCCGAATTCGAAAAAACTCGAACTCAAAATGACCTGAGCCCGAAAGAATCTGAACCCAAAAGAATCCGAACCCGAAATAACTCGAACCCAAAAAAACCTGAACCCGAGCCCAACCTGAACCCGAATTTAACACTAAAAATAAATATGAAGAAATTATAATTAAATAATTTTTTATAAATCAAAAACTTTAATAATGAATTTTACTTTA
>JBBYHM010370792.1:0-18112 GCA_038381775.1 Adansonia rubrostipa | reverse complement strand
ATCTTATCAGGGTAACTTGTGGCGATCAAAAATTGTTATAACTTTGGTTCTAATCAGCAGGTTTGATTAGGGTCAAATTCTTTTTGCTTGATTTTGAAGACGATCGTAGGGTTCTAATTCCATCCAATCGGGTTTTAGTTTATGTTTTCATCCTAAGGTTTACATTACAATGAGTAGAACGAGTTTATTGCACCCAATCATGAAAAAAGAGAGATTATTATGTGCATTCATCTTTATCCTAATTGACAGATAAACTTTGATTCTAACAAAATGGTAGGAACAAAAGCTTTTTAAATGTAACCAAAGCATTATGTCATTGATCCTAATGAGGAGAACAAGCTTATGTTGCCCAATCATGAAAATAAAGGAGATTATTATGTAAATCTGTGTTTGTTCCAAGTGATAAATGAATTTTAACTAAAAAAAATAGTTGAAAAATTTTTTTTCCAATAAAACCAAAGCTTCAATGTAATTTATCCCAATGAGTAGAACAAGTTTTTGCTAACCAATCATGAAAAAAAGGAGATTATTATAAAAATTCTTATTTTTCCTAATTGTCTAAAATGGTGAGAAGAAAAGATTTTTAAATGAAACCAAAGCATTAACGTGTTTATGTTGCCCAATCATGAAAAGAAAGGAGATTATTATGTGACTCTGTGTTTATTCCAATTGACAAATGAACTTTAACTCTAAAAAAGGGTAGAAAAAGAAGCTTTTCCTATGAAACCAAAGCACCAATGCCATTTATCCCAATAAATAGAACAAGTTTTTGGTACCTAATCATGAAAAGAAAGAAGATTATTAAGAGAATCCGTGTTTTTCTTAATTGTCTGATAAACTCTGATTCTAAAAAATGATGGGAAGAAAAGCTTTTTAAATGAAACCAAAGCATCAATGTCATTTACCCTAATGAGGAAAATATGTTTTTGGTGCCCAATCATGAAAAGAATGGGAATTATTATATGAATTCATGTTTGTCTCAATTGACAAACGAACCTTATCTCTAAAAATGGAGGCAAAAGAAGCTTTCTTATGAAACCAAAGCATGAATGTCATTTATCTCGATAAGTATAATGAGTTTACGGTGCCCAATCATGAAAAGAAAGGAGATTATTATGTGAAAATCTCCTTGTCTTCTTTGATAGATGAAGTTTAATTCTAAAAAAAAAGTGGGAAAAAATATTTTAAATAAAACCAAAGCATCATTGTAATTTATCCTAATGAGGAGAATGACTTTATAGTGCCTAATCAAGAAAGGAAAAGAGATTACCATGTGAATCTATGTTTGTCGCCATTAATAGATGAACTTTAACTCTAAGGAAATTGATGGAAGAAAAAGCTTTTCATGTGAAACTAATGCATCAATGTCATTTATTCCAATGAAGAAAATGTGTTTATGATGCCCAATCTAGAAAGGAAGGGAGATTATTATGTGTTTCCTTGTTTGTCCCAATTCACGGACGAACTTTAATTCCAAGGAAAATGGTGGACGGAAGATTTTTTTTATGAAACTAAAGCCTTAATTCATTTATTCCAATAAGGAGAATGAGTTTACAGTTCCCAATCATGAAAATAAATGAGATAATTACATGAGTCTATGTTTATCGAATTGACAAACGAATTTTGATTCTAAAAAATAGTGGGAATATAAGTTTTTCTATGAAACCAAAGATCAATGTCATTTATCCCATTGAGGAGAATAAGTTTATGGTGACTAATCATGAAAAAATATATTATTATTTGAATCTGTGTGTGTCCCAATTAAAAAATGAACTTTAATTATAAAAAAATGGTGGAATGAGAAGCCTTTCTTCTGAAACCAAAGCATCTATGTCATTTACCCTAATGAGCAGAATGAGTTTATGGCGCCCAATCATGAAAAGAAAGGAGATTATTATGTGAATCTATCTTTGTCCTCATTGACGAATGAACTTTAACTCTAAAAAATAAGAGGGAAAAAGTTTTTCTTATGAAACCAAAGATTAATGTCATTTATCCCGATAAAGAGAATGAATTTATGGTTCATAATTAAGAAAATAAAGGAGATTGCTATATGAATCCGTGTTTGTGCCAATTAACAAATAAACTTTAATTCTAAAAAATGGTGCAAAGAGAAGGTTTTCTTATGAAACCAAAGCATCAATGTAATTTATCCTAATGGAGGGAATGAGTTTATGGTTCCCAATCAAGGAAAGAAATGAAATTATTATAAGAATCCAAGTTTGTCACCATTAACGGATGAGCTTTATTTCTAAAGAAATTGATGGAAAGAAAAGCTTTTCAAATGAAACCAAAGCATCAATAACATTTATCCCAATGAGGAGAAAAAGTTTATGGTTCCTAATCATGAAAAGAAAGGGGAGTGTTATGTGAATCCATGTTTATCCCAATTAACAAATGAACTTTAATTCTAAAAAAGGATGGAAAGAAAAGCTTTTCTTATCAAACCAAAGCATCAATGTCATTTATCAGAACGAGTAGACCCAGTTTACTGCAGCCAATCATGAAAAAAAGAGAGAGTATTATACGAATCTGTCTTTGCCTTAATTGATAGACAAACTTTGATGCTTAACAAATGGTTGGAGGAAAAGCTTTTTAAATTAAAGTAAAACATCACTGTCATTTATACCAAAAAGGAAAATGAGTTTATGATGCCCAATTATGAAAAGAAAGGAGATTATTATGTGAATCCGTGTTTGCTCCAATTGACAAATAAACTTTAACTCTAAAAAATTATGGAAAGAGAAGCTTTTCCTATGAAACCAAAGCACCAATGTCATTTATCCCAATAAGTATAACATGCTTTACGCACTCAATCATGAAAAGAAATAAGGTTATTTTGTTAATCTGTCTTTGTCCTAATTGACGGACAAACTTTGACTCTAAAAAATAGTTAGAGGAAAAGCTTTTCTTATGAAACCAAAGCATTAATGTCATCTATCCTAATAAGGAGAATGAGTTTATGGCCCAATCAAGAAAAGAAATGAGATTATTATGAGAATCCAGGTTTGCCGCCATTAAAGGATGAACTTTAATTATAAGGAAATTGATGGAAAGAAAGGCTTTTCAAATAAAACCAAAGTATCGATAACATTTATTGCAATGAGAAGAAAGAGTTTATGGTGCCTAATCATGAAAAAAAGGGATTATTATGTGAATCCATGTTTATCCCAACTGGTAAATGAACTTTAGTTCCGGAAAATGATGTAAAGAAAAGCTTTTCTTATGAAACCAAAGTATCAATATCTTTTATCCCAATGAGTAGAATAAGTTTATCATGCCAAATCATTAAAAAAAGGAAATTATTATGTGAATTCGCCGTTGTTCTAATTGACAGATGAACTTTGATTCAAAAAAATGGTGGGAAAAAATGCTTTTGAAATGAAACCAAAGCATCAAAGTCATTTATCCCAATGAAAAGAATGAGTTTATGGTGCCCAATCATGAAAAAAAAAAGATAATTATTATGTGAATCCATATTTGTCCCAATTGACAAATGAACTTTAACTCCAAAAAATGGTGGAATGAGAAACTTTTCCTAAAAAACCAAAGCACCGATGTCATTTATCCTAATAAGTAGAATGAGTTTTTGGCACCAAATCATGAAAAGAAAGGCGGTTATTTTGTGAATCCGTCTTTTTCCTAATTAACGAACAAACTTTACTCTGTAAAATGGAGGGAAGAAAAGCTTTTGTTATGAAACCAAAGCATCAATGTCATTTATCCTAATAAGAAGAATGAGTTTATGGTTCCCAATCAAGAAAAGAAATAAGATTATCATAAGAATCCATGTTTGTCACCATTGAAGGATGAACTTTAATTCTAAGGAAATTGATGGAAAGAAAAGCCTTTCAAATGAAACCAAATTATCAATGACATTTATGCTAATGAGGAGAAAGAGTTTATGGTGCCCAATCATGAAAAACAAAGGGATTATTATGTGAATCCATGGTTGTCCCAATTGATAAATGAACTTTAGTTCTAGAAAAAGATGTAAAGAAAAGCTTTTCTTATGAAACCAAAGCATCAACGTATTTTATGCTAATAAGTAGAACGAGTTTATTGCACCCAATCAATAAAAAAAAAGGAGATTATTATGTGAATCTGCCTTTATCCTAATTGACAGATGAACTTGGATTCTAAAAAAATGGCAGGAAGAATAGCTTTTTAAATGAAACCAAAGCATCAATGTCATTTATCCTAATGAAGAGATTGAGTTTCTGGTGCCCAATCAAGAAAAGAAAGGAGATTATTATGTCCGTGTTTGGTCCGATTGATAAATAAACTTTAACTCTAAAAAAAGGTGGAAAGAAAAGCTTTTCTTATGAAACTGAAGCACTAGTGTCATTTATCCCAATGAGTAGAATGAGCTTTTGGCACCCAATCATGAAAAGACAAGAGGTTATTATATGAATCCGTCTTTGTCCTAGTTGATGGACAAACTTTGACCATAAAAAAATGGAGGAAAGAAAAGCTTTTGTTATGAAATCAAAGGATCAATGTCATTTATCCTAATAAAGAGAATGAGTTTAAGGTTCCCAATCAAGAAAAGAAATGAAATTATTATAAGAATCCATGTTTGTCACCATTAAAGGATGAATTTTAATCCCAAGGAAATTGATGGAAGAAAAGCATTTTAAATGAAACCAAGCATTAATGACATTTATCCAATGAGGAAAAAGAGTTTATGGTGCCCAATCATGAAAAAAAAAGAGATTATTAAGTGAATCCGTGTTTGTCCTAATTGACAAATGAACTTTAGTTCTAAAAAAAGGATGGAAAGAGAAGCTTTTCTTATGAAACCAAAGCATAAATTTCATTTATCGCAATGAGTAGAACGAGTTTATTGTGCCCAATAACTAAAAAAAGGGAGATTATTATATGAATCCGTCTTTGTCTTAATTGATAGATGAACTTTGATTTTAAAAAATTGCTGGGAAGAAAAGCTTTTTAAATGAAACAAAAGCATCAATGTCGTCCATCCCAAAGAGGATAATGAGTTTATGGTACCCACTCATGAAGAGAAAGGAGATTAATACATGAAACTACGTCTGTTCCAATTGACAATCGAATTTTAACTCTAGAAAATGATGGAAAGAGAAACTTTTCCTATGAAACCAAAGCACCAATGTCATTTACCTCAATGAGTAAAACGAGTTTTTAGCACCCAATCACAAAAAAAAAAAGACATTAATATGTGAATCTGTGTTTTTCCTAAATATCAGATGAACTTTGATTCTAAAAAATGGTGGGAAGAAAAGCTTTTTAAATGAAACCAAAGCATCAGTGTCATTTATCCTGATAAGGATAACGAGTTTATGGTGCCAAATTATGAAAAGAATGGAGATTATTATGTGAATCTGTATTTGTCCTAATTAACAAACGAACCTTACCTCTAAAAAATGGTGTAAAAAAGCTTTATTTATGAAACCAAAACATTAATGTCATTTATCCTAATAAGTAGAATAAGTTTACAGCACACAATCATGAAAAAAAAAAGAGATTATTTTGTGAATCCATCCTTGCCCAATATGACAGATGAACTTTAATTCTAAAAAATTATGGGAAGAAAAGCATTTTAAATGAAACAAAAAAATCAATGTCATTTATCCCAACGAGTAGAACACATTTATGGTGCCCAATCACGGAAATAAAGGAGATTATTATGTGAATCCGTCCTTGTCCTAACTGATAGATGAACTTTGATTCTAAAAAATATTGGGAAGAAAAGCTTTTCTTATCAAACCAAAGCATCAATGTCATTTATCCCAATGAGGAGAACAAGTTTATGGATCCCGATCATGAAAAGAAAGGAGATTTTTACTTGAATCCTTACTTGTCCTAATTGATAGATGAACTTTGATTGTAAAATATGGTGGGAAAGAAAGATTTTCGTATGAAACCAATGCATTAGTGTCATTTATTCCAATGAAGAAAATGCATTTATAGTGCCCAACCATGAAAGAAAAAGAGATTATTATGTGTATCCATGTTTGTCCTAATTAACGGATTAACTTTAATTCTAAGAAAAATGGTAGAAGAAAAAGCTTTTCTTATGAAACTAAAGCATCAATTCATTTATCCCAATGAGAAGAATAAGTTAATGGCTCCTAATCAAGAAAAGAAAAGAGATAGTTACGTGCATTTATGTTTATCCAAATTGACAGACGAACTTTGATTCTAAAAGATGGTGGGTATAGAAGTTTTTCATATAAAACCAAAACATCAATGTCATTTATTCCAATGAGTACGATGAGTTTATGGTGCCTAATCATGAAAAGAAAGGAGATTACTATGTGAATCCGTGTCAGCCGTAATTGACAAACAGACTTTAACTTTAAAAAATGGTGGAAAGGAAAGCTTTTCCTATGAAACCAAAGCATCAATGTCATTTATCCCAATGAGTAAAATGAGTTTTTAGCACCTATTCAAGAAAAGAAAAAAGATTATTATGTGAATCTATGTTTTTCCTAATTGACAGATGAATTATAGTTCTAAAAAATTATGGGAAGAAAAACTTTTTAACTGAAATCAAAATGTTAATGTCATTTATCCCATGAGGAGAAGGAGTTTATGTTGCCCAATCATGAAAAGAGTAAAGATTATTATGCAAATCCGTGTTTGTTCGAAATGACAAACAAACTTTATCTCTTAAAAATGGTGGAAAGAGAAGCTTTTCTTATGAAACCAAAGCATCAATGTCATTTATCCCAATGAATAGAATGAGTTTATGGCACACAATCATGAAAATAAATGAGATTATTATGTGAATCCATCCTTGTCCAATTTCATGGACAAACTTTAATTCTAAGAAATGGTCAAAAGAAAAGCTTTTTCAATGAAACCAAAGCATTAATGTCATTTATCCTAATGAGGAGAATGAGTTCGTGGTGCCCAATCATGGAAGGAAAGAAGATTACTATATGAATCTGTGTTTGTCCTAATTGACAAACGAACTTTAATTCTAAAAAAGGAGAGAAAGAAAAGCTTTTCTTATGAAACCAAAGCATCCATGTCATTTATCGCAATGAGTAGAATGAATTTATGACACCCAATCATGAAAACAAAAGAGATTATTATGTGAATCAGTCTTTGTCCTAATTGCTAGACAAACTTTAAATCTAACAAATGGTGGGAAGAAAAGCTTTTCCTATGAAATCAAAGCATTAGTGCCATTTATACAAATGAAGAGACTGAGTTTATGGTTCCCAATTATGAAAAGAAACAAGATTTTTACTTAAATCGTTGTTTGTCCTAGTCGACAGACAAACTTTGATTCTAAAAAATGGTGGGAAGAAAAGCTTTTTAAATGAAATCAAAGCATCAACATCATTTATCCTAATGAGGAGAATAAGTTTATGGTGGCTAATCATGAAAAGAAAAGAGATTATTATATGAATCCATGTTAGTCTCAATTGAAAGACATACTTTAATTTTAATAAATGGTCAGAAAAGAAGCTTTTCCTACAAAATCAAAACATCAATCTCATTTATCCAAATGAGTACAATAAGCTTATAGTGCCTAATCATGAAAGGAAAAAGTTTTTTATGTGAATCCATGTTTGTTTCAATTGACAAATGGGCTTTAATTCTAAAAGACAGTCGAAAAAGAAGCTTTTCTTATGAAACTAATGCATTAATATCATTTATCCTAATGAGTAGAACAAGCCTATGGTGCGCAATCATGAAAAGAAAGTAGATTATTATGTGAATCTAGGTTTGACCATAGATGAACTTTGATTCTAAAAAATGGTGGGATGAAAAGCTTTCTGTATGAAACCAAAACATTAATGTCATTTATCTTAGTGAAGAGAATGAATTTAATGGTTCCCAATCATGAAAAGAAAAGAGATTATTATGAGAATCCACATTTGTCCCATTGTCAAACGAATTTTACTTCCAAGGAAAATGTTAGAAAGAAAAGCTTTTGAAATAAACAAAGCATCAATATCATTTATTCCTAGAAGGAGAATGGGTTTATAATGCCCAATCATGAAAAGAAAGGACATTATTATGTGAATACGTGTTTTTCCTAGTTGACAGTTGAACTTTGATTCTAAAAAATGCTGGGAACAAAAGCATTTTAAATGAAACCAAAGCATCAATGTCACTTATCCCAATGAGGAGAATGTGTTTATAGTGCCCAATCATATAAAGAAAGGAGATTACTACGTGAATCTATGTTTGTCTCAACTGGCAAATAAACTTTAACTCTAAAAACTGGTGGAAAGAGAAGCATTTGCTATAAAGCCAAATAATCGATATCATTTATCCTAATGAGTAGAATGAGTTTATGGCACCTAATCATGGAAAGAAAGGAGATTATTATGTGAATCCATCTTTACCCTAATTGATTGATGAACTTTGATTCTAGAAAATGGTGGAAAGAAAAGCTTTTCTTATAAAACCAAAGCATCAATGCCATTTATCGCAATGAGGAAAATGAGTTTATGTTTCCCAATCAATAAAAGAATGGAGATTATTATGAGAATCTACATTTGTCCTATTGTCAGACAAACTTTACTACTAAGGAAAATCATGGAAAGAAAAACTTTTTAAAAGAACAAAGCATTAATGTCATTTATCCCAATGAGGAAAATAAGTTTATTGTGCCTAATCCTAAAAAGAAAAGAGATTAATTTGAATCCGTGTTTGTCCCAATTGACAAACGAACTTTAATTATAAAAAATGGTGGAAAGAGAAGCTTGTCCAATGAAACCAAAGCATCAATGTCATTAATCCCAATGAGTAGAATAAGTTTATGGCACCCAATCATGAAAAGAAAAAAGATTATTATGTGAATCTATGTTTTTCCTAATTGACAGATGAACTTTGATTCTAAAAAATGGTGGGAAGAAAATCTTTTCTTATAGAACTAAAGCATCAATGTCATTTACTTTACTGAGGAGAAAGAGTTTATGGTGCCCACTCATGGAAAGATAAGAGATTATTATGTGAATCTATATTTGTCCCAATTGACAAATGAACTTTAACTCTAAAAAATGATGGAAAGAAAAACATTTTTTACAAAAGCAAAGTAGCAATATCATTTATCCTAACGAGTAGAATGAGTTTATGATGGCTAATCATGAAAGGAAAGAAGATTATTATGTGAATTCGTGTTTGTCCTAGTTAAAAAAGAAGCTTTAATTCTAAAAAATGGTAGAAAGAGAAGCATTTCTTATTAAGCCAAAGCATCAATATCATTTATCCCAAGGAGTAAAATGAGTTTTTAGCACGCAATCATGACAATTATGTGAATCGTGTTTGTGTTAATTGACAGACGAACTTTGATTCTAAAAATGGTGGGAAGAAAAGCTTTCTAAATGAAACCAAAGCATTAATGTCATTTATCCCAATGAGGAGAATGAGTTTATGGTGCCCAATTATGAAAAGAAAAGAGATTATTATATCAATTTGTGTTTGTTCCAATTGACAAACTAACTTTATTTCTAACAAATGATGGAAAGAGATGCTTTTCCTATGAAACCAAAGCATCAATGTCATTTATCCCAATGAGTAGAATGAGTTCTTGGCACCCAATCATGGAAAGAAAGGAGATTATTATGTGAATTCATGTTTTTCCTAATTGATCGATGAACTCTAACTCCAAAAAATGGTGAGAAGAAATGCTTTCTAAATGAAACCAAAGCATCAATGTCATTTATCCTGATAAGGAGAATGATTTTAATGCCCAATCATGAAAATAAAGGGGATTATTATGTGAATCCAAGTTTATCCTAATTGACAATTGAACATTAACTGAAAAAATAGGGGAAAGAGAAGCTTTTATTATGAAACCAAAGCATTAATGTCATTTATCCTAATAAATAGAACAAGTTTATGGTGCCCAATCATAAAAAGAAAAGAGATTATTATGTGAATCCATCTTTATCCTAATTGACAAATGAACTTTGATTCTAAGAAATGGTTGGAAGAAAATCTTTTCTTATGAAACCAAAACATCAATGTCCTTTATCCCAATAAGGAGATGAGTTTATGTTCTTAGTCAAGAAAAGAAAGGAGATTATTATGAAAATCCATGTTTGTTGCCATTGACAGACGAACTTTAACTCTAAGGAAATTAATGGAAGGAAAAGCTTTTCATGTGAAACTAAAGCATCAATGTCATTTATTCCAATAAAGAAATTGTGTTTACGGTGCCCAATCATGAAAGAAAGGGAGTTTATTATGTGCATCCATGTTTGTCCTAATTGATGGACGAACTTTAACTATAAGGAAAATGGTGGACAAAAACTTTTCTTATGAAACCAAAGCATCAATTAATTTATTCCAATAAGGAGAATGAGTTTACAGTTCCTAGTCATAAAAAGAAAGGAGATAATTACGTGAATCTGTGTTTGTCCAAACTGATAGATGAGCTTTAATTCTAAAAAATAATGGGAATATAAGTTTTTTTATGAGACCAAAGCATCAATGTCATTTATCCCATTAAAGAGAATAACTTTAAGGTGCCCAATCATAGAAAGAAAAAAGATTATTATGCAAATTCATGTTTGTCACTATTGAAAATTGAAATTTAATTCTAAAAAATGGTGAAAAGAGAAGTCTGTCTTTTGAAACCAAAGCATCAATGTCATTTACCCTAATGAGTAGAATGAGTTTATGGTGCCTAATGATGAAAAGAAAAGAGATTATTATGTGAATCAGTCTTTGTCCTAATTGACAGACAAACTTTGACTCTAAAAAATAAGGGGAAGAAAGCTTTTCTTATGAAACTAAAGCATCAATGTCATTTATCCTAATGACGAGAATGAGTTTATGGTTCACAATAAAGAGAAGAAAAGAGATTACTATGTGAATCTATGTTTGCCCTAATTGACAAACTAACTTTAAATCTAAAAAATGGCGGTAAGGGAAGCTTTTCTTATGAAACCAAAGCATCAATGTCATTTATCATAATGAGTAGAACGAGCTTATGAGGCCCAATCATGAAAAGAAAGGAGATTATTATGTGAATCCATCCTTGTCCTAATTGACAGATGAACTTTGATTCAAAAAAATGGTGGGAAGAAAAGCTTTGCTCATGAAACCAAAACATCAATGTCATTTATCCCAATGAGGAGAATAAGTTTATGGATCACAATCATGAAAATAGAGGAGATTTTTACTTGAATCCTTATTTATCTTAATTGACAGATGAACTTTGATTCTAAAAAATGGTGAGAAGGAAAACTTTTGATACGAAACCAACACATCAATGTCATTTATTCCAATGAAGAAAATATGTTTATAATGCCCAACTATGAAAAAAAAGGAGATCAATATGTGTATCCCTATTTGTCTCGATTGATGAATGAATTTTAATTCTAAGGAAAATGGTGGAAGAAAAAGCTTTTCTTATGAAACCAAAGCATCAATTCATTTATCCTAATGAGCAGAATGAGTTAACATTTCCCAATGAAGAAAAGAAAGGAGATAATTACATGAAACTGTGTTTATCCAAATTGACAGACGAACTTTGATTCTAAAAGATGGTGGCTATAGAAGTTTTTCATATGAAACCAAAGCATCAATATCATTTATTCCAATGAGGAGGATGAGTTTATGGTGCATAATCATGAAAAGAAAGGAGATTATTATATGAATCTGTGTCTATCCCAATTAACATAAGAGCTTTGACTCTAAAAATTGTGGAAAGATAAGCCTTTCTTATGAAACCAAAGTGTCAATGTCGTTTATCCCAATAAGTAGAACGAGTTTTTGGCACTCGATCATGAAAAAAAAGGAGATTATTACATGAATCCATGTTTTTCCTAATTAATCGATAAACTTTGATTCTAAAAATGGTGGGAAGAAATGCTTTCTAAATGAAACTCAAGCATCAATGTCATTTATCCTAATGAGGAAAATGATTTTATTGTGCCTAATCATGAAAAGAAAGGAGATTATTATGTGAATCCGAGTTTGCTCCAATTGGCAAACGAACATTAACTCCAAGAAATGGTGTAAAGAAAAGCTTTTTTTATGAAACAAAAGCATAAACATCATTTATCTCAATGAGTAGAACGAGTTTATGGTGCCCAATCATGAGAAAAAAATAGATTATTATGTGAATCCGTCTTTCTCCTAATTGACAAATGAACTTGATTCTAAGAAAGGGTAGGAAGAAAAGCTTTTTTTATAAAACCAAAGCATCAATGTCCTTTATCCTAATGAGGAGAATGAGTTTATGGTTCCCATCAAGAAAAGGAAGGCGATTATTATGAGAATCCATTTTTGTCACCATTGATAGATGAACTTTAACTCGAAGGAAATTAATGGAAGGAAAAGCTTTTCATTTGAAACTAAAGCATCAATGTCATTTATTCCAATGAAGAAAATGTGTTTATGGTGCCTAATCATAAAAGAAAGGGTGATTATTATGTGTATCCATATTTATCCCAATTGATGGATGAACTTTATGTCTAAGGAAAATGGTGGACGAAAACTTTTCATATGAAGACAAATCACTAATTCATTTATCCAAATGAGGAGATTGAGTTTACGATTCTCAATCATGAAAAGAACAAAGATAATTATGTGAATCCATGTTTATCTGAATTGACAGATGAACTTTGATTCTAAAAAATGGTGGGCATATATGTTTTTTATGGGACCAAAGCATCAATGTCATTTATTCCATTGAAGAGAATGAGTAGAATGAGTCTTTCTTCTAAAAAAAATAATGCCTAATCAAGGAAAAAAAAGATTATTATGTGAATCTATGTTTGTCCCAATTGAAAAATAAATTTTAATTTTAAAAAATGGTGAAAATAGTAGCCTTTCTTCTGAAACCAAAGCATCAATGTTATTTCCCCAATGAGTAGAATGAGTTTATGGTGCCCAATCATAAAAAAAAAAATATTACTATGTGAATATGTGTTTGTCCCATTTGACAAACAAACTTTAAATCTAAAAAATATTAGTAAGAGAAGCTTTTTTTATGAAACAAAAGCATTAATGTCATTTATACCAACAGTAGAACGAGTTTACGGTGCCCAATCATGAAAAAAAAAAAGAGACTATTATGTGAATCCATCCTCGTCCTAATTTGCAAACGAACTTAGATTCTAAAAATGATGGGATGAAAAGCTTTTCTTATGAAACCAAAGCACCAATGTCATTTATCCCAATGAGGAGAATGATTTTATGGATCCCAATCATGAAAAGAAATAAGATTTTTACTTGAGTCCTTATTTGTCCTAATTGACAGACAAACTTTGGTTCTAAAAAATGGTGGGAAGAAAAGCTTTTCATATGAAACCAATGCATCAATGTCATTTATTCCAATGAAAAAAATATTATGGTGCCCAACCATGAATAGAAAAGAGATCAATATGTGTATCCATGTTTGTCTCAATGATGGATGGACTTTAAATCTAAGGAAAATGATAGAAGAAAAAGCTTTTCTTATGAAACCAAAGCATCAATTCATTTATTCCAATAGGCAGAACGAATTAACAGCTCCCAATTAAGAAAAGAAAAGAGATAATTACATAAATCTATGTTTATCCAAATTGACAGACAAACTTTGATTCTAAAATATGGTGGGTATAGAAGTTTTTCATATGAAACCAAAGCATCAATGTCATTTATTCTAATTAGCAGAATGAGTTTATGGTGCACAATCATGAAATGAAAGGAAATTATTATGTGAATCCATGTCTGTCCCAATTAACAAATAAACTTTAACTCTAAAAAATGGTGGAAAAAAAGTTTTTCCTATGAAACCAAAGTATCAATGTCATTTATACCAATGAATAGAACAAGTTTTTTGCACATATTCATGAAAAAAAAGAGATTATTACATGAATTTGTGGTTTTGCTAATTGATAGATGAATTTTGGTTCTAAAAAATGGTGGAAAGAAAAGCTTTTAAAATGAAGCCAAAGCATTAATGTCATTTATCCCAATGAGGAGAATGGGTTTATGATGCCCAATCATGAAAAAAATAGAGATTATTATGTGAATCCATGTTTGTCCTAATTAACAAATCAACGTTATCTCTAAAAAATGGTTAAAGAATAAGCTTTTCTTATGAAACCAAAGCATCAATGTTATTTATCCCAATGAGTAGAACGAGTTTATGGCACCCAATTATGAAAAGAAATGAGACATTATGTGAATCTGTCCTTGTCCTATTTTACAGATTAACTTTGATTCTACGAAAAGATTGAAAGATAAGCTTTTTTAAATGAAACCAATGCATCAATGCCATTTATCCCAATGGAAAGAATGAGTTTATGGTGCCCAATCAAGGAAGGAAAGGAGGTTACTTTGTGAATTTATGTTTATCCTAATTAACATACAAACTTTTATTCTAAAAAGTGGAGGAAATAAAAGCTTTTCTTATAAAACCAAAGCATTAATGTCATTTATCCCAATGAGTAGAATGAGTTTATGATGCCCAATCATGAAAAGAAAAGAGGTTATTATGTGAATCCATCCTTATTCTATTTGACATATGAACTTTGATTTTGAAAAATGGTGGGAAGGAAAGCTTTTTAAATGAAACCAACTCATCAATGTCATTTATCCCAATGGGAAGAACGACTATATTATGCCCAATCACGGAAGGAAAGGAGATTACTTTGTAAATCCGTGTTTGTCCTAATTGACAAGCGAACTTGGATTCTAAAAAATGGTGTAAAGAAAAGCATTTCTTATGAAACCAAAGCATCAATGTCATTTATCCTAATAAGTGGAACAAGTTTATGGCACCGAATCATGTAAACAAAGGAGATTATTCCATGAATCCGTCTTTGTCCTAATTGGCAAATAAACTTTGATTCTAAAAAATGGTGGGAGGAAAAGCTTTCTAAATGAAACCAAAGCATCAATGTCTTTTATCCAAATAAGGTAATGAGTTTATGGTGCCCAATCATGAAAAGAAAAGAGATTATTACATGAATCTATGTTTGTTATAGTTGACAAGTGAACTTTAACTCTAAAAAATGGTGGGAAGAGAGGCTTTTTCTTATGAAACCAAAGAACCAATGTCATTTATCCTAATGAGTAAAACTAGTTTTTGGTACCTAATCATGAAAAAAAATGAGATTATTATGTGAATTCATGTTTTTCCTAATTGTCAGATGAACTTTGATTTTAAAAAAATAGTGGGGAGAAAAGCTTTTTTAATGAAACCAAAGCATCAATGTCATTTATCCCAATAAGGAAAATGTGTTTATGGTGCCCAACATGGAAAGAATGGAGGTTTTTATGGGAATCTGTGTTTATTCCATTTGACAAACAAAACTTATCCCAAAAAAATGATGGAAAGAGAAGCTTTTCTTATGAAACCAAAGCATGAATGTCTTTTATCCCAGCAAGTAGAATGAATTTATAATGCCTAAACATGAAAAGAAAAGAGGTTATTATGTGAATCCATCTTTGCCCTATTTGACATGTGAACTTTGATTCTAAAAAATGGTGAGAAGAAAAGCTTTTTAAATGAAACCAAAGCATCAATGGCATTTATCCCAATGAGGAGAATGACTTTATGGTGCCCAATCATGAAAGCAAAGGAGATTGCTACATGAATCTGTGTTTATCCAAATCGACAAATGAACTTTAATTCTAAAATTTAGTGGTAAAAGAAGATTTTCTTGTGAAACCAAATTATCAATGTCATTTATCCCAATGACTAAAATGAGTTTATGGTGCCCAATTATGAAAAAAAAATTATTATATGAATCTGTCGTTGTCCTAATTGAGAGACGAACTTTAATTCTAAAAAATAGTGGGAAGAAAAGTATTTCTTATAAAAGCAAAGCATCAATGTCATTTATCCCAATGAGGAGAATGAGTGTATGGATCCCAATCATGAAAAGAAAGGAGATTTTTACTTGAATCCTTATTTGTCCTAATTCACAAATAAACTTTGATTCTAAGAAATGGTGGGAAGGAAAGCTTTTCATATAAAACCAATGCATCAATGTCATTTATTGCAATGAAAAAAAGGTGTTTATGATGTCTAAGCATGAAAGAAAAAGTATATCATTATTTGTATCAACGTTTGTCCTAATTGACGGATGGATTTTAATTCCAAGGAAAACGGCAGAAGTAAAAGCTTTTCTTATGAAACCAAAGAATCAATTCATTTACCCCAATGAGCAGAATGAGTTAACAGTTCCCAGTCAAGAAAAAAAAGGAGATAATTATGTGAATCTGTGTTTATCCAAATTGACAGATGAACTTTGATTCTAAAAGATGGTGGGTATAGAAATTTTTCATATGAAATCAAAGCATCAATGTCACTTATTCCAATGAGTAGAATGAGTTTATGGTGCCCAATCATGAAAAGAAAAGAGATTATTATGTAAATCTGTGTCTGTCCCAACTGACAAACGAAATTTAACTTTAAAAATGGTGGAAAAAGAAACTTTTCCTACAAAACCAAAGCATCAATGCTGTTTATCCCAATGAGTAAAATAAGTTTATGGGGCCTAATTATGAAAAGAAGTGAGTTTATTATGTGAGTCCATCTTTGTCCAAATTGATAGATGAACATTAATTCTAAAAAAATGGTGGCTAGAAAAGCTTTCTAAATCAAATCAAAGCATCAATTCTTTTATCCAAATGAGGAGAATGCATTTATGGTGCCCAATCATGAAAAGAAATGAGATTATTATGTGAATCTGTATTTGTTCTAGGTTACAAATGAACTTTAACTCTAAAAAATAGTGGAAAGAGGAGCTTTTTCTATGAAACCAAAACACCAATGTCATTTATCCCAATGAGTAGAATGAGTTTTTGGTACCTAATCATGAAAAGAAAAAAGGTTATTTTGTGAATCCATGTTTTTCCTAATTGTTAAATAAACTTTGATTCTAAAAAAATTATGGGAAGAAAAGCTTTTTAAATGAAACGAAAGCATCAATGTCATTTATCCTAATAAGGAAAATATGTTTATGGTGCCCAATCATGAATCCGTGTTTGTTCCAATTGACAAATAAAACTTATCTCAAAAAAATGGTGGAAAGAGAAGCTTTCTTCTGAAACCAAATCATCAAGTAATTTATCCCAATGAGTAGAATGAGTTTATAATGCCGAATCATGAAAAGAAAAAAGGTTATTATGAGAATCTGTCCTTGTCCTAATTGACATATGAACTTTGATTCTGAAAAATGGTGGGAAGGAAAGCTTTTTAAATGAAACCAATGCATCAATGTCATTTATCCCAATGGGGAGAACGACTTTATTGTCCCTAATCATGGAAGGAAAGGAGATTACTTTGTGAATCCGTGTTTGCCCTAATTGACAAGCGAACTTGAATTCTAAAGAATGGTGCAAAAAAAAGCAATTTTTTATGAAACCAAAGCATCAATCTCATTTATCCCAATAAGTAAAACAAGTTCATGGCACCCAATAATGAAAAGAAAGGAGATTATTATCTGAATTCGTATTTGTCCTAATTGACAGACGAGCTTTGATTCTAAAAAATGGGGGGAAGAGAAGCCTTTCTTTCGAAACCAAAGCATTAATATCATTAACCGAAACGAGTAGAATGAGTTTATAGTGCCTAATCATGAAAAGAAAAGAGATTATTATGTGAATCCATGTTTGTTATACTTGACAAGCAAACTTTAACTCTAAAAAATGGTGGGAAGAGAGGCTTTTCTTATGAAACCAAAGAACCAGTGTCATTTATCCCAATGAGTAGAACTAGTTTTTGGTACCTAATCATGAAAAGAAATGAGGTTATTATGTGAATTCGTGTTTTTTCTAATTTTCAGATGAACTTTGATTTTAAAAAAAATAGTTGGAAGAAAAGCTTTCTAAATGAAACCAAAGCATCAATGTCATTTATCCCAATAAGGAAAATGTGTTTATGGTGCCCAATCATGGAAAGAATGGAGGTTATTATGGGAATCCATGTTTATTCCATTTGACAAACAAAACTTATCCCAAAAAAATTATGAAAAGAGAAGCTTTTCTTATGAAACCAAAGCATAAATGTCTTTTATCCCAGTAAGTAGAATGAGTTTATAATGCCTATACATGAAAAGAAAAGAGGTTATTATGTGAATCCATCTTTGCCCTATTTGACATGTGAACTTTGATTCTAAAAAATGGTGAGAAGAAAAGCTTTTTAAATGAAACCAAAGCA